>OU383795.1:0-113263 GCA_910950805.1 Acrocephalus scirpaceus scirpaceus
CTTGTGCCTAGGCGGCAGGAGGCAAAACCCTGCTTTTGGAGCACAAGCTGTGCGCACAAGCTCCGTGTGAATTGCAACCATGTCAGATCTCTTGCCGTGATGGGAGAGGCACGAACGATTCTGAGCAGGCTTTTCGAGCTGAAAAAGCTGCTACTAATTAAAACTTGTGCCTAGGCGGCAAGAGGCCAAACCCGCTTTTAGAGTACAAGCTGTGCACAAGCTCCGTGTGTACTGCAACCATGTCAGAATCACTTGCCGTGATGGGAGAGGCACGAACGATGCTGAGCAGGCTTCTTTCCAGCTAAGACAGCTGCTACCAAGTCGAATTTGTGCTTAGGAAAAAGGAGACAAAACCCTTTTTTTGGAGCAAAAGCTGTGCGCACAAGCTCTGTGTGTACTGCAACCATGTCAGAATCACTTGCCGTGATGGGAGAGGCACGAACGACGCTGAGAAGGCTTCTTTCGAGCTGAGAAAAATGCGAACAAATCGCACTCTTGCCTAGGAGGCAGGAGGCAAAACCCCGCTTTTGGAGCACAAGCTGTGCGCACAAGCTTCATGTGAATTGCAACCATGTCAGAATCACTTGCCGTGATGGGAGTTGCACGAACGATTCTGAGCAGGCTTCTTTCGAGCTGAAAAAGCAGCTACTAATTAAAACTGGTGCCTAGGCGGCAGGAGGAAAAACCCCGCTTTTACAGTACAAGCTGTGCACACAAGCTCTGTGTGAACTGCAACCATGTCAGAATCACTTGCCGTGATGGGAGAGGAACGAACAATGCTGAGCAGGCTTCTTTCCAGCTAACAAAGCTGTGAACAAATCGCACTCTTGTCTAGGAGGCAGGAGGCAAAACTCGTATTTTTTAGCAAAAGCTGTGCGCACAAGCTCCGTGTGAATTGCAACCATGTCAGATTCTCCTGCCGTGATGGGAGAGGCACGAACGATTCTGAGCAGGCTTCTTTCGAGCTGAAAAAGCTGCTACTAATTAAAACTTGTGCCTAGGCGGCAAGAGGCCAAACCCCGCTTTTAGAGTACAAGCTGTGCACACAAGCTCCGTGTGTACTGCAACCATGTCAGAATCACTTGCCGTGATGGGAGAGGCACGAACGATGCTGAGCAGGCTTCTTTCGAGCTGAGAAAAATGCGAACAAATCGCACTTGTGCCTCGAAGGCAGGAAGAAATAACCCGCTTTTGGAGCAAAAGCTGTGCGCACAAGCTCCGTGTGAACTGCAACCATGTCAGAATCTCTTGCCGTGATGGGAGAGGCACGAACGATGCTGAGCAGGCTTCTTTCGAGCTGAAAAAGCTGCTACTTATTAAAACTTGCGCCTAGGCGGCAAGAGGCAAAACCCCGCTTTTGGAGCACAAGCTGTGTGCACAAGCTCTGTGTGAACTGCAACCATGTCAGAATCACTTGCCGTGATGGGAAATGCAGAAATGATGCTGAGCAGGCTTCTTTCCAGCTAACAAAGCTGTGAACAAATCGCACTCTTGCCTAGGAGGCAGGAGGCAAAACCCCGCTTTTGGAGCACAAGCTGTGCGCACAAGCTTCATGTGAATTGCAACCATGTCAGAATCACTTGCCGTGATGGGAGTTGCACGAACGATTCTGAGCAGGCTTCTTTCGAGCTGAAAAAGCAGCTACTAATTAAAACTGGTGCCAAGGCGGCAGGAGGAAAAACCCCGCTTTTACAGTATAAGCTGTGCACACAAGCTCTGTGTGAACTGCAACCATGTCAGAATCACTTGCCGTGATGGGAGAGGCACGAACGATGCTGAGCAGGCTTCTTCCGAGCTAAGACAGCTGCTACAAAGTCGAATTTGTGCTTAGGAAACAGGAGACAAAACCCTTTTTTTGGCGCACAATTTGTGCGCACAAGCTCCGTGTGTACTGCAACCATGTCAGAATCACTTGCCGTGATGGGAGACGCACAAACGACGCTGAGAAGGCTTCTTTCGAGCTGAGAAAAATGCGAACAAATCGCACTTGTGCCTAGAAGGCAGGAAGAAATAACCCGCTTTTGGAGCACAAGCTGTGCGAAAAGCTCCGTGTGTACTGCAACCATGTCAGAATCACTTACCGTGATAGGAGAAGCACGAACGATACTGTGCAGGTTTCTTTCGAGCTGAGGAACCTGCAACATAGTAAAACTTGTGCATAGGCGGCAGGAGGCAAAACCCCGCTTTTGGAGCACAAGCTGTGCGCACAAGCTCCGTGTGAATTGCAACCATGTCAGAATCTCTAGCCGTGATGGGAGAGGCACGAACGATTCTGAGCAGGCTTCTTTCGAGCTGAAAAAGCTGCTACTATTTAAAACTGGTGCCTAGGCGGCAGGAGGAAAAACCCCGCTTTTACAGTATAAGCTGTGCACACAAGCTCTGTGTGAACTGCAACCACGTCAGAATCACTTGCCGTGATGGGAGAGGAACGAACAATGCTGAGCAGGCTTCTTTCCAGCTAACAAAGCTGTGAACAAATCGCACTCTTGCCTAGGAGGCAGGAGGCAAAACTCGTATTTTTTAGCAAAAGCTGTGCGCACAAGCTCCGTGTGAATTGCAACCATGTCAGAATCTCTTGCCGTGATGGGAGAGGCACGAACGATTCTGAGCAGGCTTCTTTCGAGCTGAAAAAGCTGCTACTAATTAAAATTTGTGCCTCGGAGGCAAGACGCAAAACCCCGCTTTTGGAGCACAAGCTGTGTGCACAAGCTCTGTGTGAACTGCAACCATGTCAGAATCACTTGCCGTGATGGGAAATGCACAAACGATGCTAAGCAGGCTTCTTTCCAGCTAACAAAGCTGTGAACAAATCGCACTCTTGCCTAGGAGGCAGGAGGCAAAACCCCTCTTTTAGAGCACAAGCTGGGCGCACAAGCACCGTGTGAACTGCAACCATGTAAGAATCACTTGCCGTGATAGGAGAAGCACGAACGATACTGAGCACGTTTCTTTCGAGCTGAGAAACCTGCAACATAGTAAAAATTGTGCCTAGGCGGCAGGAGGCAAAACCCTGCTTTTGGAGCACAAGCTGTGCGCACAAGCTCCGTGTGAATTGCAACCATGTCAGAATCTCTTGCCGTGATGGGAGAGGCACGAACGATTCTGAGCAGGCTTCTTTCGAGCTGAAAAAGCTGCTACTAATTAAAACTTGTGCCTAGGCGGCAAGAGGCCAAACCCCGCTTTTAGAGTACAAGCTGTGCACACAAGCTCTGTGTGAACTGCAACCATGTCAGAATCACTTGCCGTGATGGGAGAGGCACGAACAATGCTGAGCAGGCTTCTTCCGAGCTAAGACAGCTGCTACAAAGTCGAATTTGTGCTTAGGAAACAGGAGACAAAACCTTTTTTTTGGCGCACAATTTGTGCGCACAAGCTCCGTGTGTACTGCAACCATGTCAGAATCACTTGCCGTGATGGGAGACGCACAAACGACGCTGAGAAGGCTTCTTTCGAGCTGAGAAAAATGCGAACAAATCGCACTTGTGCCTAGAAGGCAGGAAGAAATAACCCGCTTTTGGAGCACAAGCTGTGCGAAAAGCTCCGTGTGAACTGCAACCATGTCCGAATCACTTATTGTGATAGGAGAAGCACGAACGATACTGTGCAGGTTTCTTTCGAGCTGAGAAACCTGCAACTTAGTAAAACTTGTGCCTAGGCGGCAGGAGGCAAAACCCCTATTTTGGAGCAAAAGCTGTGCGCACAAACTCCGTGTGTACTGCAACCATGTCAGAATCACTTGCCGTGATGGGAGAAGCACGAACGATGCTGAGCAGGCTTCTTTCCAGCTAAGACAGCTGCTACCAAGTCGAAGTTGTGCTTAGGAAACAAGAGACAAAACCCTTTTTTTGGAGCACAATTTGTACACACAAGCTCCGTGTGAACTGCAACCATGTCAGAATCTCTTGCCGTGATGGGAGAAGCACGAACGATTCTGAGCAGGCTTCTTTCAAGCTGAAAAAGCTCCTTCTAATTAAAACTTGTGCCTAGGCGGCAAGAGGCCAAACCCCGCTTTTAGAGTACAAGCTGTGCACACAAGCTCTGTGTGAACTGCAACCATGTCAGAATCACTTGCCGTGATGGGAAATGCACAAACGATGCTGAGCAGGCTTCTTTCCAGCTAACAAAGCTGTGAACAAATCGCACTCTTGCCTAGGAGGCAGGAGGCAAAACCCCGCTTTTGGAGGAAAAGCTGTGCGCACAAGCTTCATGTGAATTGCAACCAGGTCAGAATCACTTGCCGTGATGGGAGTTGCACGAACGATTCTGAGCAGGCTTCTTTCGAGCTGAAAAAGCTGCTACTAATTAAAACTGGTGCCTAGGCGGCAAGAGGCAAAACCCCGCTTTTAGAGTACAAGCTGTGCACACAAGCTCTGTGTGAACTGCAACCATGTCAGAATCACTTGCCGTGATGGGAGAGGCACGAACGATGCTGAGCAGGCTTCTTTCGAGCTGAGAAAAATGCGAACAAATCGCACTTGTGCCCAGAAGGCAGGAAGAAATAACCCGCTTTTGGAGCAAAAGCTGTGCGCACAAGCTCCGTGTGAACTGCAACCATGTCAGAATCACTTGCCGTGATGGGAGAGGCACGAACGATGCTGAGCAGGCTTCTTCCGAGCTAAGACAGCTGCTACCAAGTCGAAGTTGTGCTTAGGAAACAGGAGACAAAACCCTTTTTTTGGAGCACAATTTGTGCACACAAGCTCCGTGCGAACTGACACCATGTCAGAATCTCTTGCCGTGATGGGAGAGGCACGAACGATTCTGAGCAGGCTTCTTTCGAGCTGAAAAAGCTGCTACTAATTAAAACTTGCGCCTAGGCGGCAAGAGGCAAAACCCCGCTTTTGGAGCACAAGCTGTGTGCACAAGCTCTGTGTGAACTGCAACCATGTCAGAATCACTTGCCGTGACGGGAAATGTACAAACGATGCTGAGCAGGCTTCTTTCCAGCTAACAAAGCTGTGAACAAATCGCACTCTTGCCTAGGAGGCAGGAGGCAAAACCCCGCTTTTGGAGCACAAGCTGTGCGCACAAGCTTCATGTGAATTGCAACCATGTCAGAATCACTTGCCGTGATGGGAGTTGCACGAACGATTCTGAGCAGGCTTCTTTCGAGCTGAAAAAGCAGCTACTAATTAAAACTGGTGCCTAGGCGGCAGGAGGAAAAACCCCGCTTTTACAGTATAAGCTGTGCACACAAGCTCTGTGTGAACTGCAACCATGTCAGAATCACTTGCCGTGATGGGAGAGGAACGAACAATGCTGAGCAGGCTTCTTTCCAGCTAACAAAGCTGTGAACAAATCGCACTCTTGCCTAGGAGGCAGGAGGCAAAACTCGTATTTTTTAGCAAAAGCTGTGCACACATGCTCCGTGTGAATTGCAACCATGTCAGAATCTCTTGCCGTGATGGGAGAGGCACGAACGATTCTGAGCAGGCTTCTTTCAAGATGAAAAAGCTGCTACTAATTAAAACTTGTGCCTAGGCGGCAAGAGGCCAAACCCCGCTTTTACAGTATAAGCTGTGCACACAAGCTCTGTGTGAACTGCAACCATGTCAGAATCACTTGCCGTGATGGGAGAGGCACGAACGATGCTGAGCAGGCTTCTTCCGAGCAAAGACAGCTGCTACCAAGTCGAATTTGTGTTTAGGAAACAGGAGACAAAACCCTTTTTTTGGAGCACAATTTGTGCACAAAAGCTCCGTGTGAACTGCAACCATGTCAGAATCACTTGCCGTGATAGGAGAAGCACGAACGATGCTGAGCAGGCTTCTTTCGAGCTGAGAAAAATGTGAACAAATCGCACTTGTGCCTAGAAGGCAGGAAGAAATAACCCGCTTTTGGAGCACAAGCTGTGCGCACAAGCTCCGTGTGAACTGCAACCATGTCCGAATCACTTGCCGTGATGGGAGAAGCACGAACGACGCTGAAAATGCTTTTTTCGAGCTGAGAAAGCTGTGAACAAATCGCACTCTTACCTAGGCGGCAGGAGGCAAAACCCCTATTTTGAGGCACAAGCTGTGCGCACAAGCTTTGTGTGAATTGCAACCATGTCAGAATCACTTGCCGTGATGGGAGTTGCACGAACGATTCTGAGCAGGCTTCTTTCCAGCTAAGACAGCTGCTACCAAGTCGAAGTTGTGCTTAGGAAACAAGAGACAAAACCCTTTTTTTGGAGCACAATTTGTACACACAAGCTCCGTGTGAACTGCAACCATGTCAGAATCTCTTGCCGTGATGGGAGAAGCACGAACGATTCTGAGCAGGCTTCTTTCGAGCTGAAAAAGCTGCTACTAATTAAAACTTGTGCCTAGGCGGCAAGAGGCCAAACCCCGCTTTTAGAGTACAAGCTGTGCACACAAGCTCTGTGTGAACTGCAACCATGTCAGAATCACTTGCCGTGATGGGAAATGCACAAACGATGCTGAGCAGGCTTCTTTCCAGCTAACAAAGCTGTGAACAAATCGCACTCTTGCCTAGGAGGCAGGAGGCAAAACTAGTATTTTTTAGCAAAAGCAGTGCGCACAAGCTCCGTGTGAATTGCAACCATGTCAGAATCTCTTGCCGTGATGGGAGTTGCACGAACGATTCTGAGCAGGCTTCTTTCGAGCTGAAAAAGCAGCTACTAATTAAAACTGGTGCCTAGGCGGAGGGAGGAAAAACCCCGCTTTTAGAGTATAAGCTGTGCACACATGCTCCGTGTGAACTGCAACCATGTCAGAATCACTTGCCGTGATGGGAGAGGCACGAAGGATGCTGAGCAGGCTTCTTCCGAGCTAAGAAAGCTGCTACCAAGTCGAATTTGTGCTTAGGAAACAGGAGACAAAACCCTTTTTTTGGCGCACAATTTGTGCACACAAGCTCCGTGTGTACTGCAACCATGTCAGAATCACTTGCCGTGATGGGAGAGCCACGAACGACGCTGAGAAGGCTTCTTTCGAGCTGAGAAAAATGCGATCAAATCGCACTTGTGCCTAGAAGGCAGGAAGAAATAACCCGCTTTTGGAGCACAAGCTGTGCGAAAAGCTCCGTGTGAACTGCAACCATGTCAGAATCACTTGCCGTGATGGGAGAAGCACGAACGACGCTGAGAATGCTTTTTTCGAGCTGAGAAATCTGTGAACAAATCGCGCTCTTACCTAGGCGGCCGGAGGCAAAACCCCTATTTTGGAGCAAAAGCTGTGCGCACAAGCTCCGTGTGTACTGCAACCATGTCAGAATCACTTGCCGTGATGGGAGTTGCACGAACGATGCTGAGCAGGCTTCTTTCGAGCTGAAAAAGCTGCTACTAATTAAAACTGGTGCCTAGGCGGCAAGAGGCAAAACCCCGCTTTTAGAGTACAAGCTGTGCACACAAGCTCTGTGTGAACTGCAACCATGTCAGAATCACTTGCCGTGATGGGAGAGGAACGAACGATGCTGAGCAGGCTTCTTTCGAGCTGAGAAAAATGCGAACAAATCGCACTTGTGCCTAGAAGGCAGGAAGAAATAACCCGCTTTTGGAGCAAAAGCTGTGCGCACAAGCTCCGTGTGAACTGCAACCATGTCAGAATCACTTGCCGTGATGGGAGAGGCACGAACGATGCTGAGCAGGCTTCTTTAGAGCTAAGACAGCTGCTACCAAGTCGAAGTTGTGCTTAGGAAACAGGAGACAAAACCCTTTTTTTGGAGCACAATTTGTGCACACAAGCTCCGTGCGAACTGACACCATGTCAGAATCTCTTGCCGTGATGGGAGAGGCACGAACGATTCTGAGCAGGCTTCTTTCGAGCTGAAAAAGCTGCTACTAATTAAAACTTGCGCCTAGGCGGCAAGAGGCAAAACCCCGCTTTTGGAGCACAAGCTGTGTGCACAAGCTCTGTGTGAACTGCAACCATGTCAGAATCACTTGCCGTGATGGGAAATGCACAAACGATGCTGAGCAGTCTTCTTTCCAGCTAACAAAGCTGTGAACAAATCGCACTCTTGCCTAGGAGGCAGGAGGCAAAACCCCTCTTTTAGAGCACAAGCTGTGCGCACAAGCACCGTGTGAACAGCAACCATGTCAGAATCACTTGCCGTGATAGGAGAAGCACGAACGATACTGAGCACGTTTCTTTCGAGCTGAGAAACCTGCAACATAGTAAAACTTGTGCCTAGGCGGCAGGAGGCAAAACCCTGCTTTTGGAGCACAAGCTGTGCGCACAAGCTCCGTGTGAATTGCAACCATGTCAGAATCTCTTGCCGTGATGGGAGAGGCACGAACGATTCTGAGCAGGCTTCTTTCGAGCTGAAAAAGCTGCTACTAATTAAAACTTGTGCCTAGGCGGCAAGAGGCCAAACCCCGCTTTTAGAGTACAAGCTGTGCACACAAGCTCCGCGTGAACTGCAACCATGTCAGAATCACTTGCCGTGATGGGAGAGGCACGAAGGATGCTGAGCAGGCTTCTTCCGAGCTAAGACAGCTGCTACAAAGTCGAATTTGTGCTTAGGAAACAGGAGACAAAACCCTTTTTTTGGCGCACAATTTGTGCGCACAAGCTCCGTGTGTACTGCAACCATGTCAGAATCACTTGCCGTGATGGGAGACGCACAAACGACGCTGAGAAGGCTTCTTTCGAGCTGAGAAAAATGCGAACAAATCGCACTTGTGCCTAGAAGGCAGGAAGAAATAACCCGCTTTTGGAGCACAAGCTGTGCGAAAAGCTCCGTGTGAACTGCAACCATGTCAGAATCACTTACCGTGATAGGAGAAGCACGAACGATACTGTGCAGGTTTCTTTCGAGCTGAGAAACCTGCAACATAGTAAAACTTGTGCCTAGGCAGCAGGAGGCAAAACCCCTATTTTGGAGCACAAGCTGTGCACACAAGCTCCGTGTGAACTGCAACCATGTCAGAATCACTTGCCGTGATGGGAGAGGCACGAACGATGCTGAGCAGGCTTCTTTCCAGCTAAGACAGCTGCTACCAAGTCGAAGTTGTGCTTAGGAAACAAGAGACAAAACCCTTTTTTTGGAGCACAATTTGTACACACAAGCTCCGTGTGAACTGCAAGCATGTCAGAATCACTTGCCGTGATGGGAAATGTACAAACGATGCTGAGCAGGCTTCTTTCCAGCTAACAAAGCTGTGAACAAATCGCACTCTTGCCTAGGAGGCAGGAGGCAAAACCCCGCTTTTGGAGCACAAGCTGTGCGCACAAGCTTCATGTGAATTGCAACCATGTCAGAATCACTTGCCGTGATGGGAGTTGCACGAACGATTCTGAGCAGGCTTCTTTCGAGCTGAAAAAGCAGCTACTAATTAAAACTGGTGCCTAGGCGGCAGGAGGAAAAACCTCGCTTTTACAGTATAAGCTGTGCACACAAGCTCTGTGTGAACTGCAACCATGTCAGAATCACTTGCCGTGATGGGAGAGGAACGAACAATGCTGAGCAGGCTTCTTTCCAGCTAACAAAGCTGTGAACAAATCGCACTCTTGCCTAGGAGGCAGGAGGCAAAACTCGTATTTTTTAGCAAAAGCTGTGCGCACAAGCTCCGTGTGAATTGCAACCATGTCAGAATCTCTTGCCGTGATGGGAGAGGCACGAACGATTCTGAGCAGGCTTCTTTCAAGATGAAAAAGCTGCTACTAATTAAAACTGGTGCCTAGGCGGCAAGCGGCCAAACCCCGCTTTTACAGTATAAGCTGTGCACACAAGCACCGAGTGAACTGCAACCATGTCAGAATCACTTACCGTGATGGGAGAAGCACGAACGATACTGAGCAGGTTTCTTTCGAGCTGAGAAACCCGCAACTTAGTAAAACTTGTGCCTAGGCGGCAGGAGGCAAAACCCTGCTTTTGGAGCACAAGCTGTGCGCACAAGCTTCGTGTGAATTGCAACAATGTCAGAATCTCTTGCCGTGATGGGAGTTGCACGAACGATTCTGAGCAGGCTTCTTTCGAGCTGAGAAAGCTGCTACTAATTAAAACTTGTGCCTAGGCGGCAAGAGGCCAAACCCCGCTTTTAGAGTACAAGCTGTGCACACAAGCACCGTGTGAACTGCAACCATGTCAGAATCACTTGCCGTGATGGGAGAGGCACGAAGGATGCTGAGCAGGCTTCTTCCGAGCTAAGAAAGCTGCTACCAAGTCGAATTTGTGCTTAGGAAACAGGAGACAAAACCCTTTTTTTGGCGCACAATTAGTGCACACAAGCTCCGTGTGAACTGCAACCATGTCAGAATCACTTGCCGTGATGGGAGATGCACGAACGACGCTGAGAAGGCTTCTTTCGAGCTGAGAAAAATGCGAACAAACCGCACTTGTGCCTAGAAGGCAGGAAGAAATAACCCGCTTTTACAGTATAAGCTGTGCGCACAAGCTCCGTGTGAACTGCAACCATGTCAGAATCACTTGCCGTGATGGGAGAAGCACGAACGACGCTGAGAATGCTTTTTTCGAGCTGAGAAAGCTGTGAACATATCGCACTCTTACCTAGGCGGCAGGAGGCAAAACCCCTATTTTGAGGCACAAGCTGTGCGCACAAGCTCCGTGTGAATTGCAACCATGTCAGAATCACTTGCCGTGATGGGAGAGGCACGAACGATTTTGAGCAGGCTTCTTTCGAGCTGAGAAAGCTGCTACTAATTAAAACTTGTGCCTAGGCGGCAAGAGGCAAAACCCCGCTTTTACAGTATAAGCTGTGCACACAAGCTCTGTGTGAACTGCAACCATGTCAGAATCACTTGCCGTGATGGGAGAGGCACGAACGATGCTGAGCAGGCCTCTTTTGAGCTGTCAAAGCTGCTACTATGTCGAACTTTTGCCTAGGCGGCAAAAGGCCAAACCCCGCTTTTGGAGCACAAGCTGTGCGCACAAGCACCGAGTGAACTGCAACCATGTCAGAATCACTTACCGTGATAGGAGAAGCACGAACGATACTGAGCAGGTTTCTTTCGAGCTGAGAAACCTGCAACTTAGTAAAACTTGTGCCTAGGCGGCTGGAGGCAAAACCCCGCTTTTGGAGCACAAGCTGTGCGCACAAGCTCCGTGTGAATTGCAACCATGTCAGAATCTCTTGCCGTGATGGGAGAGGCTCGATTGATTCTGAGCAGGCTTCTTTCGAGCTGAGAAAGCTGCTACTAATTAAAACTTGTGTTTAGGCGGCAAGAGGCAAAACCCCGCTTTTGAAGCACAAGCTGTGTGCACAAGCTCTGTGTGAACTGCAACCATGTCAGAATCACTTGCCGTGATGGGAAATGCACAAACGATGCTGAGCAGGCTTCTTTCCAGCTAACAAAGCTGTGAACAAATCGCACTCTTGCCTAGGCGGCAGGAGGCAAAACCCCGCTTTTGGAGCAAAAGCTGTGCGCACAAGCTTCGTGTGAATTGCAACCATGTCAGAATCTCTTGCCGTGATGGGAGTTGCACGAACGATTCTGAGCAGGCTTCTTTCGAGCTGAAAAAGCTGCTACTAATTAAAACTTGTGCCTAGGCGGCAAGAGGCCAAACCCCGCTTTTACAGTATAAGCTGTGCACACAAGCTCTGTGTGAACTGCGACCATGTCAGAATCACTAGCCGTGATGGGAGAGGCACGAACGATGCTGAGCAGGGCTCTTTTGAGCTGTGAAAGCTGCTACTATGTCGAACTTTTGCCTAGGCGGCAAAAGGCCAAACCCCACTTTTGGAGCACAAGCTGTGCGCACAAGCACCGAGTGAACTGCAACCATGTCAGAATCACTTACCGTGATAGGAGAAGCACGAACGATGCTGAGAATGCTTTTTTCGAGCTGAGAAAGCTGTGAACAAAGCGCACTCTTACCTAGGCGGCAGGAGGCAAAACCCCTATTTTGAGGCACAAGCTGTGCGCACAAGCTCCGTGTGAATTGCAACCATGTCAGAATCACTTGCCGTGATGGGAGTTGCACGAACGATTCTGAGCAGGCTTCTTTCGAGCTGAAAAAGCAGCTACTAATTAAAACTGGTGCCTAGGCGGCAGGAGGAAAAACCCCGCTTTTACAGTATAAGCTGTGCACACAAGCTCTGTGTGAACTGCAACCATGTCAGAATCACTAGCCGTGATGGGAGAGGCACGAACGATGCTGAGCAGGGCTCTTTTGAGCTGTGAAAGCTGCTACTATGTCGAACTTTTTCCTAGGCGGCAAGAGGCCAAACCCCGCTTTTGGAGCACAAGCTGTGCGCACAAGCACCGAGTGAACTGCAACCATGTCAGAACCACTTACCGTGATAGGAGAAGCACGAACGATACTGAGCAAGTTTCTTTCGAGCTGAGAAACCTGCAACTTAGTAAAACTTGTACCTAGGCGGCAAGAGGCAAAACCCCGCTTTTGGAGCACAAGCTGTGTGCACAAGCTCTGTGTGAACTGCAACCATGTCAGAATCACTTGCCGTGATGGGAAATGCACAAACGATGCTGAGCAGGCTTCTTTCCAGCTAACAAAGCTGTGAACAAATCGCACTCTTGTTTAGGAGGCAGGAGGCAAAACCCCGCTCTTGGAGCAGAACCTGTGCGCACAAGCACCGTGTGAACTGCAACCATGTCAGAATTACTTACCGTGATAGGAGAAGCACGAACGATACTGAGCAGGTTTCTTTCGAGCTGAGGAACCTGCAACATAGTAAAACTTGTGCCTAGGCGGCAGGAGGCAAAACCCTGCTTTTGGAGCACAAGCTGTGCGCACAAGCTCCGTGTGAATTGCAACCATGTCAGAATCTCTTGCCGTGATGGGAGAGGCACGAACGATTCTGAGCAGGCTTCTTTCGAGCTGAAAAAGCTGCTACTAAGTGGAACTTGTGCCTAGGCGGCAAGAGGCAAAACCCCGCTTTTGGAGCACAAGCTGTGTGCAAAAGCTCTATGTGAACTGCAACCATGTCAGAATCACTTGCCGTGATAGGAGAAGCACGAACGATACTGAGCACGTTTCTTTCGAGCTGAGAAACCTGCAACATAGTAAAATTTGTGCCTATGCGGCAGGAGGCAAAACCCCGCTTTTGGAGCACAAGCTGTGCGCACAAGCTTCGTGTGAATTGCAACAATGTCAGAATCTCTTGCCGTGATGGGAGTTGCACGAACGATTCTGAGCAGGCTTCTGTCGAGCTGAGAAAGCTGCTACTAATTAAAACTTGTGCCTAGGCGGCAAGAGGCAAAACCCCGCTTTTACAGTATAAGCTGTGCACACAAGCTCTGTGTGAACTGCAACCATGTCAAAATCACTTGCCGTGATGGAAGAGGAACGAACAATGCTGAGCAGGCTTCTTTCCAGCTAACAAAGCTGTGAACAAATCGCACTCTTGTATAGGAGGCTGGAGGCAAAACTCCGCTTTTGGAGCAAAAGCTGTGCGCACAAGCTCCGTGTGAACTGCAACCATGTCAGAATCACTTACCATGATAGGAGAAGCACGAACGATACTGAGCAGGTTTCTTTCGAGCTGAGAAACCTGCAACTTAGTAAAACTTGTGCCTAGGCGGCAGGAGGCAAAACCCCGCTTTTGGAGGACAAGCTGTGCGCACAAGCTCCGTGTAAATTGCAACCATGTCAGAATCTCTTGCCGTGATGGGAGAGGCACGAACGATTCTGAGCAGGCTTCTTTCGTGCTGAAAAAGCTGCTACTAATTAAAACTTGTGCCTAGGCGGCAAGAGGCCAAACCCCGCTTTTAGAGTACAAGCTGTGCACACAAGCTCCGTGTGAACTGCAACCATGTCAGAATCACTTGCCGTGATGGGAGAAACACGAGCGACGCTGAGAAGGCTTTTTCGAGCTGAGAAAGCTGTGAACAAATCGCACTCTTGCCTAGAAGGCAGGAGGCAAAACTCATATTTTGGAGCAAAAGCTGTGCGCACAAGCTCCGTGTGTACTGCAACCATGTCAGAATCACTTGCCGTGATGGGAGAGGCACGAACGATGCTGAGCAGGCTTCTTTCCAGCTAAGACAGCTGCTACCAAGTCGAAGTTGTGCTTAGGAAACAAGAGACAAAACCCTTTTTTTGGAGCACAATTTGTACACACAAGCTCCGTGTGAACTGCAACCATTTCAGAATCACTTGCCGTGATGGGAGAGGCACGAAGGATGCTGAGCAGGCTTCTTTCGAGCTGAAAAAGCTGCTACTAATTAAAACTTGTGCCTAGGCGGCAAGAGGCCAAACCCCGCTTTTAGAGTACAAGCTGTGCACACAAGCTCTGTGTGAACTGCAACCATGTCAGAATCACTTGCCGTGATGGGAAATGCACAAACGATGCTAAGCAGGCTTCTTTCCAGCTAACAAAGCTGTGAACAAATCGCACTCTTGCCTAGGAGGCAGGAGGCAAAACCCCGCTTTTGGAGCAGAATCTGTGCGCACAAGCACCGTGTGAACTGCAACCATGTCAGAATCACTTGCCGTGATGGGAGAGGCACTAACGATGCTGAGCAGGCTTCTTTCGAGCTAAGAAAGCTGCTACCAAGTCGAAGTTGTGCTTAGGAAACAGGAGACAAAACCCTTTTTTTGGAGAACAATTTGTGCACACAAGCTCCGTGTGTACTACAACCATGTCAGAATCACTTGCCGTGATGGGAGAGGCACGAACGATGCTGAGAAGGCTTCTTTCGAGCTGAGAAAAATGCGAACAAATCGCACTCTTGCCTAGAAGGCAGGAGGCAAAACTCGTATATTGGAGCAAAAGCTGTGCGCACAAGCTCCGTGTGTACTGCAACCATGTCAGAATCACTTGCCGTGATGGGAGAGGCACGAACGATGCTGAGCAGGCTTCTTTCGAGCTGAAAAAGCTGCTACTATTTAAAACTTGTGCCTAGGCGGCAAGAGGCCAAACCCCGCTTTTAGAGTACAAGCTGTGCACACAAGCTCTGTGTGAACTGCAACCATGTCAGAATCACTTGCCGTGATAGGAGAAGCACGAACGATACTGAGCAGGTTTCTTTCGAGCTGAGAAACCTGCAACTTAGTAAAACTTGTTCTTAGGCGGCAGGAGGCAAAACCCCGCTTTTGGAGCACAAGCTGTGCGCACAAGCTCTGTGTGAACTGCAACCATGTCAGAATTACTTGCCGTGATGGGAAATGCACAAACGATGCTAAGCAGGCTTCTTTCCAGCTAACAAAGCTGTGAACAAATCGCACTCTTGCCTAGGAGGCAGGAGGCAAAACCCCGCTTTTGGAGCAGAATCTGTGCGCACAAGCACCGTGTGAACTGCAACCATGTCAGAATCACTTGCCGTGATGGGAGAGGCACTAACGATGCTGAGCAGGCTTCTTTCCAGCTAAGACAGCTGCTACCAAGTCGAAGTTGTGCTTAGGAAACAGGAGACAAAACCCTTTTTTTGGAGAACAATTTGTGCACACAAGCTCCGTGTGTACTGCAACCATGTCAGAATCACTTGCCGTGATGGGAGAGGCACGAACGATGCTGAGAAGGCTTCTTTCGAGCTGAGAAAAATGCGAACAAATCGCACTCTTGCCTAGAAGGCAGGAGGCAAAACTCGTATATTGGAGCAAAAGCTGTGCGCACAAGCTTCGTGTGTACTGCAACCATGTCAGAATCACTTGCCGTTATGGGAGTTGCACGAACGATTCTGAGCAGGCTTCTTTCGAGCTGAAAAAGCTGCTACTAATTAAAACTTGTGCCTAGGCGGCAGGAGGCAAAACCCCGCTTTTACAGTATAAGCTGTGCACACAAGCTCTGTGTGAACTGCAACCATGTCAGAATCACTTGCCGTGATGGGAGAGGAACGAACAATGCTGAGCAGGCTTCTTTCCAGCTAACAAAGCTGTGAACAAATCGCACTCTTGCCTAGGAGGCAGGAGGCAAAACCCTGCTTTTGGAGCACAAGCTGTGCGCACAAGCACCGTATGAACTGCAACCATGTCAGAATCACTTGCCGTAATAGGAGAAGCACGAACGACGCTGAGAATGCTTTTTTCGAGCTGAAAAAGCTGTGAACAAATCGCACTCTTGCCTAGAAGGCAGGAGGCAAAACCCCGCTTTTAGAGTACAAGCTGTGCACACATGCTCCGTGTGAACTGCAACCATGTCAGAATCACTTGCCGTGATGGGAGTTGCACGAACGATGTTGAGCAGGCTTCTTTCGAGCTAAGAAAGCTGCTGCCAAGTCGAATTTGTGCTTAGGAAACAGGAGACAAAACCCTTTTTTTGGAGAACAATTTGTGCACACAAGCTCCGTGTGTACTGCAACCATGTCAGAATCACTTGCCGTGATGGGAGAGGCACGAACGATGCTGAGCAGGCTTCTTTCGAGCTGAGAAAAATGCGAACAAATCGCACTTGTGCCTAGAAGGCAGGAAGAAATAACCCGCTTTTGGAGCAGAATCTGTGCGCACAAGCACCGTGTGAACTGCAACCATGTCAGAATCACTTACCGTGATGGGAGAGGCACGAACAATGCTGAGCAGGCTTCTTTCCAGCGAACAAAGCTGTGAACAAATCACACTCTTGCCTAGGCAACAGGAGGCAAAACCCCGCTTTTGGAGCACAAGCTGTGCGCACAAGCACCGTGTGAACTGCAACCATGTCAGAATCACTTACCGTGATAGGAGAAGCACGAACGATACTGTGGGGGAGATGTGGCTGGACAGGGAAAGGCGCTCGGAAGATATCTGGTTGTTACGAGAGGGCCTCAGAAACATTCCAGCCATCAGATAAGATCTACCTCAAGGACACAAGCCCCCTTCAAGGACATACCAGTACCTTTCCGTTCCCCCCCAGGAAGTGTAGCAAGACCCTCTGACGTAGAGAAGACCCAGATAGTATTTAAGTTGCATGCTTCAGATAATAAACGCTTTTTTGACCATCCATCAAATTGGTGCCAGTGTGTTAATAGCCCGAGCGCCACAAGGAACACGTGGTTGCCGTGCCGTCTATCCTAGATGCCAGGCCGCTAGAGTTTGTGGACGAAAAACACAACATCTGGTGCCGAGAACCCGGGAAAAGAACCTAGGGAAACGGGAATACGCCTGGAAAGGAGACGGCGGCAGTGGCGGCTGGTTCCGAACCACTGCGGAGGAACAGGGGGGACGCCTTCGGAGAACCAGCGAACGGCATGGAGGCCATCGCGCAGGTTGTGAGTCTTATGAAAAGGCATTGGGGAATACGGTGTGAGCAAAAGAATTTATATCTTGCTATTGCAAGGCTCATAGATTTGGGCACGATTGAGAGGCCTATTGATATTGTAAATATAGAAAGGTGGGGAAAATATACTGCCGATTTGGCAGAGGATGCAAAAACCACCGGCAGTGCAAAGAATCTCAAAGCTTGGGAAAACCTAGAAGCTGCTTTGAGAAAAGCAAGAGAACAACAGGAGACCTGGCTAGCAGTTAAAACCTGTTTATTCGCCGTTACGCAGCCAGGGGAAAGGGGGTTGGGAGCCGCGGGATCCTCCGGGGACGGCCAGTCTGCCGGTGGGGACATGCGGGGAGAGGACGGGTGGCCCCCCCGCCGGAGCCCACCCCCGGACCTCCCAGACTGTGGGGGGGACTCTCGGACCCTGCCGCGGGAACCCCCGGACCCAAAAACCCCCCCAGAGCCTCCCGAGAGAGGCGCGGGTCCCCCTCCACCCCCCCGCCGCTTTTTTCCGCGGGACCCGCCCGTACCCGACGGCGCCGGGCTGCCGCCGCGCGCGCGGAACGGCGGGGAGCCGGGGGGTCGGGAGTCGCCGCCGTGGAGCGAACGGGACAGCGGCGGACAGCCGGGATCGGGGGCACCGCCGCGGCGCGCGCGGAGCGCCGATTCGCCAGTTCCGGGAGTGCTGCCGAGCGGGCGGAGTTCCGCCCGCTTTTCGGAGCCGGCGGAGGCGAACGCGCATCGCCCGGCCGCCGAATCGGCGCGGCGGGAGGGGGAGCGCGCGAAATCCGTGTGGGAAAGGCTAGCGCAGGAAGCGAGAAACGCAGAGAGAGACGCCGAGAGCGTGGCGCGGCCCCCGCCCCCCCCCTACCTCCAGCATGGCGGACGCGAGCGGGGGTGGGGCGCCTGGCCACGAGGCATGGGAAAACCGGAAGTGCAAACCCCCGCGGAGGCGCATGCACGGCAGGAAAGCTCGGACGAGCCGATCTGCACTGCGCACGCGCGGGAGAGCGAGTGGGGGGGCGAGCACGGCCGGAAACCCCCCCCAATGGCATTTTTTAGAGGAAACACCCCCCCGCGGGGGGGGCGCGGCGAGCCCAGGGGGTGGGAACGGGACTGCCCACAAGAGGCGTGGCGGCGCCACCCCCGGGAAGGGGGGAGGGGCCGGACCCGGGAGGCGGAACGGGGACGGACCCGAGGGTCCGCCCAAAGCCACCCCCGGAAGGCGGAGCGAGGGCGGAGCCGAACAAAAAGGCACAGCCAGCCGGAAGTGTACCAGCAGTCGGCTTCCGACTCGGAGTGGAGCCACAACTCCTCGGACAGTCTCACTGACAGCTCTGAGACCGGCACGGACTCCGAAACGGAGACAACAGAATTCACGGGTTTTTTACCCAAATCAAACAAAGCTTTTTATAATACAGGGGAACAAACACAACATAAACTCACAGATTGGGGAAAAATAAAGATAGCTTGTGCTGAATGGAAACCAGCTGCTGCCATTCATGCCTTTCCAGTAAGGGTGACTGGGGCGAGACAGAATCAAAGGAGAACATACACACCTTTAAATACAAAAGAAATACAAGCAGTGGTGAAAGCAATTCAAGAAAAGGGAATTGGTTCAGCTGTGGTATCCACCTTGGTAGATGGTCTTTTCAGCAATGATGATTTGTTGCCTTTTGATATATCACAGATAACTCGCATGTTTTTTGATGGAGCAGGATTGATTCTATTTCAGCAAGAATGGTCTGATCAGTGCACAGCTGCTCTAGCCCAAGCCTCAGGGCAGGGACAGCCTCTGCATGGCTCTACCCTCTCCAGGCTCCTGGGCAAACATGATGATGTAGCCACACCACAAGATCAGGCAGCACGCCTCTCAGCAGAGGAGGTCAGAGCCACAACAAGGGCAGCACGAGAAGCCATTAAAGCAGCTTCAAAGGTGGTAGATAAATCTACACCTTGGTCCACCATTAAGCAGGGGGAGAGTGAAAAATTTACAGAATTTGTCGATCGCTTGCAAGCTGCAATTGACTCATCCACTCTGCCTGAGGCGGCAAAGGGACCTGTGGTGACAGATTGTTTGAAACAACAGTGTAATACTGTCACCAAGGACATCCTGCGTTCTCTGCCAGTGGGAGCCAGCTTGGCTGACATGATAAAGCATGTAGCCAGAGAAGAACAACTAATTCCCATGCAGGCAACAATCCATACCATAACCAATGCAATAACATGCATGAAGTGTAGCCAAACAGGTCATCTGGCAGAAAGCTGTCCTCAGCCAGCACAGCAGCCCGTGGCAGCACCCCCGACCCAACAGCGCCAGAGGCCAACCTGCTGGAGCTGTGGGAAAAAGGGTCACTTTGCCAGGGAATGCCGATCCAAGCCCCGGGGAAACGGAAAGGGGAGGAGGCAGGGGGGCCAAATTCAGCTTCCTCCCACTGTGAGATGGCCCATTTTTCCCAACACCCAGTGGGGTGGGGGACTTTCATACCCCATATATATACAGGAACCAGTCAACATTACATCCCCACCAACCATTCAGTGGCAGAGCGGTGCAGCACCATCAGTAACAATTACACAACCCTCACCACCACAAACTGTGCAAGTGTCACAGGGTCAGCAGGGGGCGCCCCAGAGCGGAACCCCTGGGTGGCCCTGGTCATGAAAGTAGGGAAAGAGCCCATGAGGGTTTGGGGAACATGTCAGCTCTATGGCGGTCGAGACCCTCACGTTCTAGGGCTTCAGTTTTTGGCAGACACAGGATCAGACTGCACGATCATCCCTCAATCAAATTGGCCCAGGCATTGGCAAGCCAGGGAAGTCCCTCCTGTGAACGGGGTGGGGGGACAATCCAGAGCTTGGAAAAGCACCCAATTAGTAGCCATAACACTTCACACAAAAAAGGGACCAGAACAAACTGTTGCAATCTATCCCTACATTTTGCAAAACTCTCCACCCTTGATAGGAAGGGATGTTCTAGCTTTGCTTGGAGTCAGAATCACAAATTTATGATAAGGGCCACTGCTGCACACCCATTGCTCCCGATCAAATTGACTTGGAAATCGTCAGACCCTGTCTGGGTTGAGCAGTGGCCCCTCTCAGAGCCTCGAGTAGCAGCATTGTTGGAACTGGTTGAACGGGAACTGCAAAAGGGTCACATAGAACCCTCCACAAGCCCATGGAACACTCCTGTGTTTGTAATTCCCAAAAGGTCTGGAGAGGGGTATCGCTTAGTCCATGACCTGAGGGAAGTGAACAAAACAATCAGACCCATAGGTCCAGTTCAGACACTGTTACCTATGAACTCAGCCATCCCTGAAGGACAGCCATGTGCAGTTTTGGACATTAAAGACTGTTTCTTTTCAATACCTTTGCATCCTGAGGACAGGGAACGGTTTGCTTTTTCCGTGGTTTTCCCAAATGGCAAGCGGCCCAGCCTGCGTTTCCAGTGGAAAGTTCTCCCGCAAGGCATGGTCGACAGCCCAACTATTTGCCAGATCACTGTGGACAAAGCGCTGACGCCAGTCCGACACTCCTATCCTACTGCAACCATCATCCAGTACATGGACGACATCTTGGTCTCAGCACCATCAGCGAGTCAAGTGGATCACCTGGTATCCGTGATCACAGAGATTCTCCAGGCCAACGGCTTCGAAATTGCAAGCGCGAAGATCAAGAAAGGACCCTGCGTCACCTTCCTGGGAGTGGGGATCACAAACTCCTACGTGACACCCCCCAAGGTGAAAATCCACCGAGACATCAAGACGCTTCATGACGTGCAACGCCTGGTAGGATCACTGCAGTGGCTTCGCAACATCATCCTGATTCCTCCTGAGATCATGGACCCTTTGCATGACCTCCTGAAAGGAAAGCATCCCTGGGAACCCAAGGAGCTGACACCGCAAGCAGCAAGCTCCCTCGACTTCATCAAAGGACAGATGTCCACTGGTACACTTGCCAGATGGAACCCAGCGATGCCCTTGGACTTGTATGTACACTTCACACCAAAAGGGGGAGTGGGAGCACTGGCCCAAGGACCTTCAGAAAAGGCCCGACCAATCCAATGGGTGGTCCTTGGAAGACCAGCTCGTGCATTTTCCCCAGCAATAGAATGCATCTCTAACCTCATCATGAAAGGCAGAAAGCTCGCCTTGAAACACCTAGGGACTGAGCCAACGAGAATCCACCTTCCTTTTCGCAAACAACCAACCACAGAGTCAACCACAATCTCAGAACACCTAGCCCTTGCTCTCATCGGATTCAGAGGAGAAATCTTCTACTCCACCAGACCACCTTAGACTCAGCTGCTGACCATAGTCGACATAGACATGCCACCGAAGGTCATGGACAGACCACAGCCAGGACCAACAGTCTTCACAGACGCTTCCTCCACGACTTCCACCGCGACAGCAGTGTGGCAGGCAGAAGAGAAATGGCATTGCGTCAAAGCATGCGACCCCACACTGTCGGTGCAGCAACTGGAAGCGACAGCAGTAGTCCTGGCGTGTGGACTCTTCCAAGACGAGCACCTGAACATCGTAACAGACTCTATATTCGTGGCAAAGCTCTGTCTGGCTATGGCAGGACCAGGTGTGTCAACATCAACAGCAGCCCTGATGCTAGAAGAAGCACTTTCCTCACGAAAGGGCAAAGTATCTGTCATTCACATCAACAGTCACAACCCAGTTAAAGGTTACTTCCAGATCGGCAATGACAAGGCGGACGCTGCAGCGAAAGGCGTCTGGACTCTGCAAGAAGCTCGTCAGCTGCACGAATCCCTCCACATTGGACCCAAAGCACTGGCAAAGAGATGCGGAATCACCACAGCAGATGCCAAACATGTAGTGGCCACATGCCCTCACTGCCAGAAGTCACCCCTGTGGACCAGTGGGGTCAACCCCAGAGGTCTCAAGCCCTCAGAAATCTGGCAGTCAGATTTCACCTTGTGTCAACTGTTGAAGCCTCGAGCATGGCTCGCAGTGACCGTGGACACATTCAGTGGAGTTATCATAGCCACACAGCATCACAAAGCTAATTCTAAAGCCACAATTCAGCACTGGCTGACAGCTATGGCGTGGCTTGGCATTCCCAAACAGATCAAAACTGACAATGGTTCCAATTTCATTTCTAAACCAGTGCAGGAATTTGCCTCCAAATGGGGGATCACATTAGTACAAGGTATTCCATATAACAGCACCGGACAAGCTATAGTTGAGCGGGCAAACCAAACCCTGAAAAACAAAATAGAGGTATTGGCAAAAGCAGAAGGTTTGAACAATTCTATCCCCTCAGGAGAGCAGACACGTATACTGGCAACAGCTCTGATAGCATTGAATCAGTTCCCTAGAGGAAATGAAACAAACAGTCCCGTTCAAAAACACTGGGCCTCCAAAGCAATAGAGGAGGGCCCGCAGGTTGCAATTAAGAATGAGCTGGGTGAGTGGGAACGGGGCTGGAAACTGATGCTTGCAGGGCGAGGGTATGCAGCTGTCAGAAAGGACGGGAAAATTAGGTGGTGTCCTCTCAAATCAATTAAACCTGATCTCCACAGTGAGCAGGATGAGACTAATGAGAACTGTGAGTTTCTGTTTACAGGACATGCTGGTGGGGCGGCCACATAATGCATACATGCCCCTTCCAGAGGAACGAGACACGCCACCAAAACGCCAGACAGCAGCAGAGAAACCCACGCGGGTGAGATCTAAGCATCGACAACATATCTGTGTGATTTTGTTGCTGGGGCTTGTCGCCAGAGGACAAGCCAGCCCAAACTACTACCCACATCAGCCATTCAGGTGGGTCTTGAGACACCTTACCAATGATAAGGTGCTTAGAGACATCACCACACCAAACACTCCATCCTTCGTGCTTCGCACCAACGATCTGTTTCCAGGACGACCAACGATAAATTCCTTCTCATCATACATACACATATCCTACTGGTGCCCAGCTTCAAACCCAGGGAAAAGTTATTGTAATTACCCTGGGTGGGGATACTGTGGGTACTGGGGCTGTGAAACTATAGTCACAGATGCCAGGCCATCAGGGCCTGGGTGGGACCCACCACAGCCCGACCAGTTCCTGCAGTTCACCTGGGCACCCACAGGTTGCAAACCACCTATTTCTGTACAGGGAAACCCTCATCGAAACAGTTATAAAATCCCTAAATTTAAAAAATGTATATATTATAACATGACGGTCTTGCAGCCCAAACATCCTGGTTGGACAGTGGGCAAGGCGTGGACAGTGGTCCTGCACGGGACAAAAGAGTGGGTGAATGTGCGAATTACCAGGCTCCAGCCATCAGCGCCCCGAGCGGTTGGACCCAACAAGGTGATTAAAAGCACACAGACAGAGAAAAACATAACTCACCCCAAAATCTTACCCACGAGTGTCACAAAAGACCCAACCAGTGATGAGAAAGCTTTCCAGATAGGCCGATTTGTCAAGTCAGACCCTGACCCAATCCTTCGTATGTTAGATGCTACTTATCTATCCCTGAATGAATCTAACCCTAACCTAACTAATTCATGTTGGCTTTGTTATGATGTCCAACCCCCTTTTTATGAAGGAGTTGCTGTAAACACCTCATTCACTTACTCCACAGCTAAGGCACCTCATCAGTGCAGGTGGGACACACCCCGCAGAGGTATCACCCTGAGTCAAGTCTCAGGTCGGGGCAGATGTTTTGGAAATGCAGCCCTAGCTAAGCGAAAAGGGAATGTTTGCTCCAAAATTGTAAAGCCCAACAGAAAAAATAATAAGTGGGTTGTCCCAGCTGCATCAGCCATGTGGGTTTGTCAGAGATCCGGAGTAAGTCCTTGTGTGTTTCTTCCCAAGTTCAATGATTCTAATGACTTCTGTGTCCAAGTTCTGATTGTTCCTAGGGTCCTGTACCATTCAGATGAAGAGGTATACAACCTCTTCGAAGAACCCAGCCGGCTTCACAAAAGAGAGATACTGACAGGAATAACCATCGCAATGCTGCTTGGTTTGGGAGCGGCTGGAACGGCGACTGGAGTCTCGGCCCTAGCAACACAGCACCGAGGACTGTCTCAACTGCAAATGACCATTGATGAGGACTTGCAGAGGATCGAGAAATCCATTTCATACCTAGAGAAATCAGTCTCTTCGCTCTCGGAAGTGGTCCTGCAGAACAGGCGAGGCTTGGACCTCCTGTTCATGCAGCAAGGAGGCCTGTGTGCAGCCCTGAAGGAAGAATGCTGTTTTTATGCAGATCACACCGGGGTAGTTAGGGACTCGATGGCAGAACTTCGAAACAGACTGGCTCAGAGACAAAAAGATAGAGAGGCCCAGCAAGGCTGGTTCGAAGTCCTGGTTTAACCAATCCCCGTGGTTAACCACTTTGATTTCCACCTTAGTAGGCCCATTGGCAATGCTACTTTTAACAGCTATCTTCGGACCATGCCTGCTGAACAAAATAGTTTCATTTGTTAGAACTCGCCTAGAACGGACTAACATTCTGTTCCTAGGCCTGCATAAAATGCCGTGAATTAATCAGGGAACATTGCCAGTCACAAGCTTTTCCGAACTTGCCTGGCAAAAATTTACTCAGGTTCCAAACTCCTTCTCCCTTTAGTTAGATACTAACCTTCTACCTCATTTAGTGCTTATATATATGTATACATATATCTACCTCATTTCTTTAGTGATAGAGGGGGGGGAGATGTGGGGGAGATGTGGCTGGACAGGGAAAGGCGCTCGGAAGATATCGGGTTGTTACGAGAGGGCCTCAGAAACATTCCAGCCATCAGATAAGATCTACCTCAAGGACACAAGCCCCCTTCAAGGACATACCAGTACCTTTCCGTTCCCCCCCAGGAAGTGTAGCAAGACCCTCTGACGTAGAGAAGACCCAGATAGTATTTAAGCTGCATGCTTCAGATAATAAACGCTTTTTTGACCATCCACCAAATCGGTGCCAGTGTGTTAATAGCCCGAGCGCCACAAGGAACACGTGGTTGCCGTGCCGTCTATCCTAGATACCAGGCCGCTAGAGTTTGTGGACGAAAAACACAACACGATACTGAGCAGGTTTCTTTTGAGCTGAGAAACCTGCAACTTAGTAAAACTTGTGCCTAGGCGGCAGGAGGCAAAACCCCGCTTTTGGAGCACAAGCTGTGCGCACAAGCTCTGTGTGAACTGCAACCATGTCAGAATCACTTGCCGTGATGGGAAATGCACAAACGATGCTGAGCAGGCTTCTTTCCAGCTAACAAAGCTGTGAACAAATCGCACTCTTGCCTAGGAGGCAGGAGGCAAAACCCCGCTTTTGGAGCACAAGCTGTGCGCACAAGCTCCGTGTGAACTGCAACCATGTCAGAATCACTTACCGTGATAGGAGAAGCACGAACGATACTGAGCAGGTTTCTTTCGAGCTGAGAAACCTGCAACTTAGTAAAACTTGTGCCTAGGCGGCAGGAGGCAAAACCCCGCTTTTGGAGCACAAGCTGTGCGCACAAGCTCCGTGTGAATTGCAACCATGTCAGAATCTCTTGCCGTGATGGGAGAAGCACGAACGATTCTGAGCAGGCTTCTTTCGAGCTGAAAAAGCTGCTACTAATTAAAACTTGTGCCTAGGCGGCAAGAGGCCAAACCCCGCTTTTAGAGTACAAGCTGTGCACACAAGCTCTGTGTGAACTGCAACCATGTCAGAATCACTTGCCGTGATGGGAGAAGCACGAACGACGCTGAGAAGGCTTTTTTCGAGCTGAGAAAGCTGTGAACAAATCGCACTCTTGCCTAGAAGGCAGGAGGCAAAACTCGTATTTTGGAGCAAAAGCTGTGCGCACAAGCTCCGTGTGTACTGCAACCATGTCAGAATCACTTGCCGTGATGGGAAATACACGAACGATGCTAAGCAGGCTTCTTTGGAGCTAAGACAGCTGCTACCAAGTCGAATTTGTGCTTAGGAAACAGGAGACAAAACCCTTTTTTTGGAGCACAATTTGTGCACACAAGCTCCGTGTGAACTGCAACCATGTCAGATTCACTTGCCGTGATGGGAGAGGCACGAACGATGCTGAGCAGGCTTCTTTCGAGCTGAGAAAGCTGCTACTAAGTGGAACTTGTGCCTAGGAGGCAGGAGACAAAACTTGGCTTTTGGAGCAAAAGCTGCGCGCACAAGCTCCGTGTGAATTGCAACCATGTCAAAATCACTTGCCGTGATGGGAGAAGCACGAACGACGCTGAGAAGGCTTTTTTCGAGCTGAGAAAGCTGTGAACAAATCGCACTCTTGCCTAGGCGGCAGGAGGCAAAACCCCGCTTTTGGAGCACAAGCTGTGCGCACAAGCTCCGTGTGTACTGCAACCATGTCAGAATCACTTGCTGTGATGGGAGAGGCACGAACGACGCTGAGAAGGCTTCTTTCGAGCTGAGAAAGCTGCTACTAAGTCGACCTTGTGCCTAGGCGGCAGGAGGCCAAAGCCCCCTTTTGGAGAACAAGCTGTGGTCAGAAGCTCAGTGTGTACTGCAACCATGTCAAAATCTCTTGCCGTGATGGGAGAGGCACGAACGATGCTGAGCAGGCTTCTTTCGAGCTGAGAAAAATGTGAACAAATCGCACTTGTGCCTAGAAGGCAGGAAGAAATAACCCGCTTTTGGAGCAAAAGCTGTGTGCACAAGCTCTGTGTGAACTGCAACCATGTCAGAATCACTTGCCGTGATGGGAAATGCACAAACGATGCTGGCAGGGAGCACCCAGGTAGGGGCACAGCATATGCCAGTGCCCCTTAAAGTAGAAATTTTCTGTTCCCCTGGAGTTGCTAGATAGAGCTTAAAGACTAGTTAGCAAAAAAGTTAAAAGAATGTAAAGGTATGCACACAGGATGATAAACATTGCTGGAATCAGTGGAGAAGCAGATAATAAAGACTCAAGTGATTTTTTGGGAAGTTATGTAACAAGAAGCAACAGCGCATGCCCAATGAAAAAGTTCAAGGAAAGGTCATCTATAATATTGAAGCATTCAGTGATTATGACCACCAGCCACCCCTTCAGACAACCCTCTAGTATTGTAATAAGTCAGCCAAGACTCCATTATCTTAATGCAGGAAAAGCCAATTCTTTATTATCATAACTCATTTTATACAGTTTTTACAGACCTCATGTGCAACTTTAATTGGTTAATAGCTTTCTTGCCAATTACTCTATTGGTTAATAAAAGGTATTCTACCTGTCCATCAAACTTCTCTATTCCTGGATTGTTTATATATTTTCTTTACTAATTCTCATGGGACAAATCCCTTGTTATTGCAGGTGCATTTGTTTTTCAACCCAGGAATAGGTTGTTATGCTACCGAGTTCTCATACCAAGATTGTTTTCACATGGGAACTTGCAAATTAGAAGTGACAGGCAAACTTTGGCAATTTAGCAGAGCAGGCCTGATTTTATGGGGCCTTTCTTTTATAATTCTTTTACCTGTCACAACACTCTAGGACCATAAAAGGACTTCCAGTAGGAGGCGGATACATGCAAATTAGTTCAAGGAAAAGTGATGTTTATGTATTAGCTAGAAGGCACACTGTAATGAATATGTATGATTATGATGGAATAAATACCCCATTGTCAAGTTTCACCACATACATCAGATTAAAGGAGCTACCCCTCTATGTGTCCAGCGCTGATAAAGAATGCCTACTTTCTAATGCTTCAAATTGTGATAGAAAGTTTATTTTCTGGCCGATATCAGTATCACCCTGGGAACGGACACTGAGCACAGCCAGCAGCACTGGGAACTCTCTGCAGCAACAGTGTTACAGCACAAGTGCAAGCCTCTGTTGTGATATGGTGCCAAGCCACAAGGTAACGGTGGCCACCAGGACAACTGGGATATTGCGGGGCGTGTGGCAACTCCCTGCACTCCCGCCCCTTTCAGAGCCAGCACTGAAGGTCAGGAACGAAGCAGAATCCCAGTGATATGGGAAACATATATGTACATGAAAATTCAGAATTTTAGAAGCATATAATGTGCTTAAACAGGTGAAGGGGAGAACAGAAATATCTAGCTTATGTAGCAATTTTGTAAAAGTAGAGAAACAACTTGTAACAGAACACATAGGAGTGTAACTTGTTAGGTAGAAAAAATTAACAGAACACATAGGAATTTGGTTGCTAGGTAAAGGCCATAGAGATAAGATGTATATTGTTAATATCAGTAAAGCAGGACTTAGGTATTGTGAAAACCCGATAAAGCAGAACCTGTGGCTTAAGAAACCAGCAAGAACCAGGCTCCTGGTTTTGGCCAGGACAAAGTGACCTAGGAATTAGCCAAACCTCCACTGTGCCTGCCCAGAGACAGGGGTCAAACAGTGAACACGTGAGGAAGACCTCTTACTTCATCAGAAGACCCCTGCCTGTGACCACCAGGCGATGTGGCACCACAGAAGACTAATTATAATATGAAGGGCAAGGAGGCAGAGAATGGGCAGGGAATGGGTGGACAAGGAGGTGTGGGATTTTTTTGAACTATGTGTATTTAAACCTGGAACTTGTCTCGACCAGGTATGCATGTATGGTGGAAATTCCCCCATGCGTCCCAGCTGGAATAAAACACACCTGCTTTACAACCCGCCCACGCACTTCAGCCGCTCAGCCAGCCCCTGTGCCGGGGCGGATCCGGAGGTACTGCCAATGCCCTGCTTACCCCGGGGCGGATCCGGAGGTACTGCCAATGCCCTGCTTACCCCGTCTGCGACACCCATCTGCTCGTCCTGCTGCATCTCAATGCTGAGGTGGCCAGTACCATGGCCTGAGGCGTTCCCTGTCTGCTGGCATGCTGCTTTCCCAGCTAGTCCCGCTAGCCCTGGCAGGGAACAGTCTTAGCCTCAGAAAGGTCTCGCAGAAGCAGCCAGACCCATCCGGTGGGTAAGTGCATTGCTGCACGGGCGGTGGAGAGGCGGCTAAGGCGAAGGAAGGAGAAGGAGACTTTCCTGAGGCGCCATGAGGAGACTTTATTGGGGTCCCTCCTGACACAGCCCAGAAAAGCCCGGAACTGCAGCTGCGCAGGGGGTTTTAGGGTACAGACAGTAGGAGTGGTCACACAAGGAAAGCCCAATAACAGAAAAGGGGTGGTACATACAATACCAAATGAAAACCGAGGGGTGGGGGATTTCCCAGACTTGCCCCAATCAGGTACTGAGCTCATCCGAGCCTTCTAGAAGGAGGAGAGGCCTCCCTGAGACTGGCAAGGTCTGGGAGGGGAGCAATATATGATTGACATACACAGACTCAACAACTCAAGGGGATTTCCAGAGGCGGGAACTGTACCAAGTGGGGAAGGGAATAGGGGGAAACATGGAATGAACCATTAAATAAGCTTTTACAGAACAGAAAGAAACTACACTTAAATCATTAGGTAAAAACACACCGCAACAATGGCCCCAGTACCCCAAAGGGCCTGGCCCACCACCAAGACGGCTCCCACAGGTGCAGTTAGCCACGCCCCCGCCACAGAGCCCACTCCCCACAACAGCCGCTGCCCACAGCCCCCGCACAGCGCAGGCGTGCGCACGCACCAATACCGCCCACCTTCAACTATCCCGTCTTCAGCGCGGCCCGCTGCACAAGCGCAGATGAGGCACGGAGGGTGAGGTAGCACCACCACGAGGCATGCCGGGAAGTGTGGTCCAGGGTGGGTAGGCCTAGCTGCTGCCGCTCAGTGTCTCTCCGGGCATTGGCTTTCCCCGGTGTGATATATGGTATGAATAAATTCGTGCTGAAGCTACAGTAATCTCGTCTGATAAAAATCCTAGCATGAATATTCGTCTATAAAAAGTGTATTCCAGGAAATTTTGTCAGGCACCCGATAAGGAAAAGGACATGTACCAACATGCAAAAGGAGACAAGACCAACAGAAGAAGACAGGAGACCCCCCGAAAAGCCTGGAAACATAAAAAGACCCTGTGACAGTCGAACTTTGTGAGTCACAGTGGAGTGGAGCTAGAGAGCCCCTCCCTGTCTCACCCGACGCTGATCGCCTGGTTCAGCGCTGATCTGATCTTTGCTTGTGGCTTTTACGATTGTATTTAATTATGAAATAAATTCCTTTTTTTATTGATTAAATTGACTATCCATTTATAACACCGGGGAGGTCGTCATCCTCCAGATGAGCCCTTCCGAGGGCAAGAGGCTGTTATAAATAAAGAGCTTGACTCGGCCAATATATCAAGCAGCAATCAATTTATTAATTAATACAGAATAGTAAAGTGTGAGCAAACAGCGCTGGGTACAGTGGGGGTTTCCCCTCCAACTGCTGATTTTCTGCTGGTATTTATTGAGGTTTTCCATAATCACTTCTCAGCAACCTTTTTTTCTAGTTTCCTCCTAATTTCTATTTTTGAAATATAATTTCTATACCTATTGTGATCAATTTCTATTGGTGATGTTAAATTTTCTATACTTCAAAAGGTATGAAATCAGTGAGGTCAGAAATAACATCTTGTGATGCTGAGGTTCCCAGGACATAAATTAGTGGTGGTGGCATCCAGATTTCCTTTTTCTGAAGAAAAACACCAAAGATGAGAGATTCGGTCTTCCTCTTCAAGTCTATAAATCAGTCTTGTTGGTGCCGTCCAGCTTCCAGGTGGTGGTCCTTCTCCTCTTCCCAGGATCATTAATTTTAGTTTGGAATAGCTCACTTCCTTCTATTTGGGTGATTACAATCCTTTATATATATATATATATGCTAAAGCTGTAGTTCAAACCTTCTATTAAAAACCTTATAGGCTGTTATAAATTATTAGAAGCCAATTCAAAAATAACAGGGTTTATTAGCAAAATTTCTAACACCGAATTAAAGCCACAATAAAAACAGGACAACAATCGATCGAAAGTTGGGTGGACAGAGTGGCGGTACAAGGGTACCCTCCGAATTCTGCCACACTGCTATGTTTCAGCCTCTGGGTTTTATACAGTTTTTTCACCCTAAGGCCAAGTCCATTGAAAGTCCAGGTATGCTGTGTTTCTCAATTTTCTAAAGGAGTCCCGTCTGCATGAAAAGATTACTTGATAGTTTTTCTGGAATTCGTCTTGGGAGGGGTGATCTGATCATCCAGAATCTCCACCAAGATCGATATCAGATGTTGAAGAGCTGTGAAGTGAGGGTCCACCCTGGATGGATGGGCTATCTTCCTGCTCTGCCTTGTCGTTTCAGTTGTAAATATGTTTTGGAACTTTGGAATCTTGGAGACACCCTTGGGTAGCTTCTTATTAGTAGCTCAAATCCATAATACAGTATTACATACACGAATTTATCTATTATACTTATTACATAGGCTCACATGATTCACTTATAAGCAAGCAAAATATTACTTCCAAAGCCCCTTTCCATGCTTTTTCTGTTTTGTTCATTAAACAGATGTTTTTATAATTACCCTATGGCCTTTTCCACACATTTCATAACCATAACTACAAAGGCCATCTTTTTCTACCTGACATGAAACACAACCCCACATTTCACAAGGCTTTCCTCGATAACCCTGGGGAGTTCAGGGAAATGGGCTCGCTGTCATAGCCTGCGGTGCTTTACCTGGGTCAGGGCAATTCCAGACATGAGTGCAGACTGGGAGAAAAAGTCATTAAGAGCAGCCCTGACGAGGACTGGGGTGTTGGTGGAGGAGAAGCTCAACATGAACCGGCAATGCCCACTGTTATAAATGACAATGTAATAAGTATAATAGATAAATTCGTGTGGATTTAAGCTACTAATAAAAAGCTACCCGAGAATGCCTCCAAGATTCCAAAGTTCCCAAACACATCTACAACTGTAACAACAAGGCAGAGCCAGAAGATGGTCCGGCCATTAAGGGTGAACCCTCACTTCACAGCTCTTCAACATCAGATACCGATCTTAGTCACTTCACAGCTCTTCAACATCAGATACCGATCTTGGTAGAGATCCTGGACGATCAAGATCACCCCTCCCAAGATGAACTTCAGAAAAAACCATCAAAGAACCTCTTCATGCAGACAGGACTCTTTTAGAAACAAAGCATATTTAGACTTTCAACAGGCTTAGCCTTAGGGTAAAAAAACTGTATAAAACCCACGGGCTGAAACATAGCAGTGTGGCAGAATTCAGAGGGTACTTTTGTACCGCCTCTCTGTCCACCCAGCATTCGATCAATGTTGTTTCTTTTTATTGTAGCTTTATTTCAGTGTTGAAATTGTGTTAAATAAATTTTGTTATTTTATTTTGAATTGGCCTCTGACCATTTATAACAGATTTGGTGCCGTGACTCGGATACAATTTGGCTGCGGAGGAATCCCTTTGCACGGGGGGCGCCCTGCCGGTTTTTCGGCGGCCCGGCAAAGCAGGAAACCCCTTCGCACCTATTGTATTACGAACCCAAAAATTAGATAAAAGTGCCACAATAAAAAGGGAGAAGGCCTGGATCCAGCAGAAAACCCAGGAAAAGACATAGGAGTCTTTTCGGAGCCGCGGCTACTTTTCACTCGTAAAATTTTTTCTCCGTGCACGAAGATCTCCAAGCAAGAAAATAGCTGTAAGTAATGCTTGGTTGAGTGGGTGAATGAGTGGGTGAGCGAGACGTGGCCTTGCCACGATACAAGGGTAGATCTGTAAGCTCTTGTACCAGGTTTCCCGCAAAGTTTTTTTTTTTTCGGCTGGTGGGGAAGAGAATTGGGGAAAACTCGTTTGCTCATCAAAGCCCAGACTCGGGGAGTCTGGGGGAATCGATCACAAGGAAGCAAAATGGGAAGGATACGTCCCTCTGGGTTTGGGGAACCGGTAAACCCTTTTGCTACGGGCTAGTAAAAGCCCAGGATGCAAACCGAAGACTTTTTCATCAGACGAACAGACCCCCAGTTCAGCTCACCAGAGGGGTAAGTAGGCCGAACGATTCGGGACCCGGTTTGCAATTTGTAACAGTCGGGGAGAAGATCCCTGCTCTTAGCCAGAGCTAAGGCTAAGAAAAGATTTAGTATTGCGATCCATTACCAAAAAGTAAAGTTTTTTGTTTTTTTTTTTTTAAAAAAAATAGGGCAAAGAAAGAGTAAACATCAGAAAGAATCAGAGAAAAGGCATGCTCTCAGAAAAGGAAAAGGTACCTTCGAAATCCCACCAGAAAGTCCACTGAGATAGATCTTAGAGCACTAGAGAGAGTGTCCCATTTTGAAAAGTAAGTCCAAGAAAAACTAATTTATTATTGTACCGAAGTTAGAGAGAGTGAAGAGCCCGCTGCCAGCTGCTGCCAGCCGCTGCTGCGTGCCGAGAGCCAAACCGCGGGGTGCGGGGCCGCCGTCCAAGGCACGCTAGCAGAGAGGGGGGCCGCCCTCTGCGCCCGTGCTGCGCCTCCCCCACCCGTGCGCCCCGTCTAGCGCCGCATCCATCCATCCCACTGCTTCCCGCGGCCGGCACCGCCACCTCCATAGCATCCTTGTGTCCAGCAGAAGATTGTCCTCCTGCTTGCCTTCTCTGTCTCTCTCTGACCCCTTTTCCCAATCCTGCTTCTAGCCCCCCCCTTCCCCCAAAGAGCCATCCTCTTCCCATTTTCAGTTCCCCCGAGGTGAGAACAGAAACCGAGGAGAAGAAGAGGGGGGGGAGAGATCTGAGAAAATCTTTCCCTTAGAATTCTCCCTTCCAGGTCCCCAGTTTTCCCCATCCCCCAAGAAACCCCCACCCCACTCTCAGCTATACCGCGCAGAGTAGATGTTAAGTGCTTTAAGCCAGTCACATCGACAAAGCTAACCCCAAAACTTCTATGTGAGCTTAGTGCCAAGAGCCGAGAGCCTAAAAACCACTAAGTTAGCTGCAGAAATGCACTCAAAGTGCCCCTAAATACCCATTAGTTTACAAAGCAAAGAATCTAAATAGCTTAGCTGTGAGAAGACCTCAGAGTCCTTAAAGCACTAGCCCATGTTTAGTTTCATAAACAGCTTCATTTTAAGTACCTATTATGCGTTTCATTATTCATTTTAAAATCTGCAATATTGACCCACTTACCCCATTTGTTATAATTGTTTGTTTTGTTAAGTCACAATTACATATGTCAGTTGTTTGAATCAATTCCTGTTACATTTTGCTTCTTGTCAACCCTATTTGTTGTTTTCTTAGTCCTGCCCTGTGTCATGTAGACATCCTCAGCAAGATCTCTAGAGAGCTTCCTCTTTAAAAGTTCTTGAGCGTGTTTCATAAACACCAAAAATGAAATCTGTCTTTTTTTACATTTCTGAATGTTAAATCAGATGAGCAGCTTTCATTATTTACAAGAGTTGCCTTTAGCTGAGCCATGTAAGCTGTAATTCTCTTTTGTTGACATGAGTATAAAAGCACTAACAATGCCCTAGTAGTTAGAAAGGTTCAGATATGCCATAGCCTTAAACTGCTCTGAGAAATGTTTCAAATTTTTAAGCAGTTTTTAAGTAATCATTTTCAGCAGTAGATTGATGCTTCCTATTTTTTCACTAATTACTAATATTGTTCTTACTTTGTGTTATGCAAGAATTGATGCTAAAGATCCCCCCTTTAAAATACATGATTTGTCTAATTGTGCTAAGCTTTAACTAGTTGCCTATCACCCATTCAAAAGAATCCCAGTAGATTTCACTGATTTACCTAAGATACAGCAATTAAGACTGCAGAAAAAGAGTAGACCCACGCTTCGAGAGTGAAGAAAGTGGAGCCACAATACACTACTCAGAAATAGAGAGTGACCTCATCACCTGGAGAGCTGAAAGTCAAGTTGCAACGACACCGATGAATGAGAGAGATCAGATAAAGTGTGAAAGACCGGATTGTGAATGTTTTCCCTTTGTTCACTTCAAGTGTGTATATTGTAAATTGATTTAAGTTGTTCACTGCAAAGGGGGGGCGTAAGCCAAAAGGATTATGTACCAACTGTTTAGAAAAAGAACAAAAAGAGACTAGCCATTTCTTAGTAATTGCCACTAACTTGAGTCTGCTGGAGTTAGATTCTCCAGAATGGTATTATATATATGAAAAGGGGACAAAAGGGCAATTAGACGCTAAAGTTGAAGTGCTCAAAGTCGAGTGCAGAAAGACAATCAAAGTACCTTGCTAGTCCGATACAATCAGGTTGTCCCAGTGGAGTGCCTTTAAAAAAAAAGTTTGCAGCTTAGACTGACAGGACTCCAGAAGCATATGCCTGCTGCCGAGAAGATGGATTACCCCGCCACGGGCTGCTACCCCGTGGGCGAAGGGAAAGGCAGAGGCATGTTGTAGTGGAAAGTCCTCGTAGTCTTGAGCCGAGAGACAGGGGGACCCCCCCCCCCAAGAGCCCACAGAGGCTGACCCTCAAGAAGAGATGTGAACTATAGTTAAACATGGCACCAGAGAGAACCTGAAGTATCAAGAGCATTATGATTGTCCCAAAGATAAAAGAAAAGAGTATTATTTCTTTTATGACACTCAATACTAAATTTTGTGAATCAGACAAAGGGGTAGAATGCCAAGACTCAAAGGCAATTACTAAAGAAAGGCAATCCAACACACACGAATTTATTTAAGTAAATAAAAAGGTGGGGGACTGTAATAAGTATAATAGATAAATTCGTGTGGATTTAAGCTACGAATAAAAAGCTACCCGAGAATGCCTCCAAGATTCCAAAGTTCCCAAACACATCTACAACTGTAACAACAAGGCAGAGCCAGAAGATGGTCCGGCCATTAAGGGTGAACCCTCACTTCACAGCTCTTCAACATCAGATACCGATCTTAGTCACTTCACAGCTCTTCAACATCAGATACCGATCTTGGTAGAGATCCTGGACGATCAAGATCACCCCTCCCAAGATGAACTTCAGAAAAAACCATCAAAGAACCTCTTCATGCAGACAGGACTCTTTTAGAAACAAAGCATATTTAGACTTTCAACAGGCTTAGCCTTAGGGTAAAAAAACTGTATAAAACCCACGGGCTGAAACATAGCAGTGTGGCAGAATTCAGAGGGTACTTTTGTACCGCCTCTCTGTCCACCCAGCATTCGATCAATGTTGTTTCTTTTTATTGTAGCTTTATTTCAGTGTTGAAATTGTGTTAAATAAATTTTGTTATTTTATTTTGAATTGACCTCTGACCATTTATAACAACAATATAGTATTGGCTTTCACTTTTATGTATTAGCTTTAGCATATTATTATTAATCACAAAGATTTTGATATGGTACAATTTATATTTCCATTTAACTGCTTTTTGGTATAGTATAATCTGTCAGTTTATGTATGCACCATATAGCATATATAAATAGTAGTGTGATAAATATATCTTAGACTGTAGCGTAATATTAAAATAGAGACTATGTGATGTTAAAATGCTTTTATTTGTGTAACTAACTCAGAGAATGATGAAGGCAATTAGGTGATTCCTCACATTTGTGGATTTTCCTATCTGAAGGATAAGATAACAGTGACAAAAATCAGAACCCCAAAAGAAGAATTTATTGACTCTCCATTAACAGGGAGTGTAAAAACAACAGGATGGAATCACGAGAAGAAATAAAATATATTGGTTTAATCTACAGGATGGCATGAAGTCAAGTCGAAGGTTAAAACCAAGCAAAAGAATTCCTGGAACATCTAAACTCACAGGAATGTTTGAATAATGTATAAACTTTCATGAATATGTATGTACCCCATGGAATGTAACAATATATAATATTGTTTTAAGCTAAGGTGTGTTTTTGGCATATTGTCAAACACCCCAGCACTAGATATTGTCCCTTTTTATCCCTTATTAAATTTTTAAAATTTCAGAGAGTGACCTCTGTTTTTCACACCCACTCACAGCCCAGAAAGCAAATCGCGTCCTGGGCTGCATCAAAAGCAAGGTGGCTAGGAGGTCAAGGGAGATGATTCTACTGCTCTACATTGCTCTGGTAAGACCCTGTCACCGAAAACTTCAACTAGCTTTTTATCTTGGGCTTGCTATTCTAGGGTTACATTTGAAAGGTTCACACATTTTGAAGGAGCAACTATTAGGATGTTTTTCTCTGCTGAAATGAATAGAACCAAAGAGACTCCAAGTTAATCACTGTTATGCATTATATATGTTGTATGTTGCATTGTTATGCTGTTTGCTGTTATATTTGAAGTTATAATGTCACATACCTGTTATTTCAAGTTGTCTGTGCCAGCACTGTACCCTGTGTTCCAAGTTGTATGTTCCCCTTCTCCCCAAATCCCGGCTTTCCCCTTTCCCCTTTCCATCGGGTTAAGCCTTCGCCGCTCCCCGCCTGCTCGTCGGGCCACGAGACCCCGCCCAATATGGAAATCGAGTGGACCCCCTTAACGATCAGAAGCCCATTTAGCAGCAAATGGTCCCTAGAACAACGAGCTCACACAAAACTGAAATCTATAAAAGACACTGCTGTAGCAAGACGACATCCAGCTACCTGGGGATGAACTCCAACTTGTTGAGGTGTTCTCACTGTGACCTGGGAACTGATCAAAAAGAGAGACACCCCTAGACTGAGCCAACCGTGCTGACTTCCTGGAAACCCCCGCGAGGCGAGGCAGGAATCCTGACCCTGCAGCGAGAGCGAGGCCGCAGGATCGAATTACATCCTCCTCCTCAGCAGTGTCAGCGGTGCCCGAGGGAGTGGCGTCGGCGGCAAAGGCGGCGGACCCCACCCTAACCCATCTAAAAGAGCTCAATAAAGGCACAAAAGGAGTTAAAACCAATCTCCTGCCCTTTTTGTTTACTTCATCTGCCACCTCTTTAGCAGTTTTATCTGCTAATCAATTTCCTACATTAGTTGGCATATTTCCAAACTGATGAGCTTCACAATGCATGAAAGCCACTTTGGTTGATAATTGAACACTTTCTGGTAATTGTCTAATAACGTCTCCATATTTGACAGGAGATCCTTGTGCTAGAAAGGAGCCCTCTTTCTTTTCCATGGGCATGTACCACTCCAAATGCATATTTAGAATCAGTCCATATGTTGGCCTTCTTACCTTCAGACAATTCTAGGGCTCACCACAGAGTGATGAACTCAGCTTTTTCTGTAGAGGTGGTAACAGGCTGGCTTCAATTACCTCGGTTTGGGTCACTACTGCATACCCACTTTCCTTCACACACAAAACTTCTCCCATCTGTGAACAGTTCCCAGTCTGAATCTTCTACTGGAGTATTCCTTAAACCTTCTCTGCTGGAGTAAACCTGCTCAATAGTTAGAAGACAGTAATGTAAGGCTTCTTGACATTCTGGTACAGATTCAAGGAACATAGCTGGATTCAAGACAGTAGTCATTTTCAATTCCACATCATCCTGGAAAACTTGATATTTAAGCATTCGACTTGGGGATAACCAGTGACCCCCTTTTGTTCTAAAACAGAGATAACCATGTGTGGAACAAACAGTTATTTTCTGGCCCATGGTCAATGTCTGGGCTTCTTGTATTAAAAGGACAGTTGCTGCTACAGATCTAAAGCAGGTGGGCCATCCCTTACATTGTCCAGTTGTTTTGAAAAATATCCCACAGCTCTTTTCCACGTCCCCAACCTCTGATGTAGCACACCTAATGCATGGTATAAGCATTAATGCACAAACAGCTCAAAAGGTTTGGTCAAGTCAGGTAATACCAATGCAGGGGCTCACATTAGAGCTCTCTTTAAGTCTCTAAAAGCCATATGGCATTCTGAGTCCACTGTAATACCTCCTTAGGGTTTCTCAGGGACTCATATAAAGGTCTTACTAACAGTCCATAATTAGGAATCCATAGCTGACACCAACCAGCCATTCCTAGAAATGTTCTTAACTCAGATAGAGACCTTGGCTTTGGAGTGTAGCATCGTGTAACAGCGTGTCCCTGAGAGCGACCAGCCTTTGGGGCCTGGTGCACTCTGCTAATAAAGGGCTGACAATAAAGGTGAGGAGACGGGGTCCCGTTTGGAAATCTGAGCACTGTCTATTGTCTGCATCGTGGGTACAGCCTCGAATGTACACCAGGGATGAGAGCCAAAATGGGCCAAGGATCCAGGGTTATATACCAGAAAAATGGGTGGTCTTGAGGGTCAGGGTCCAATAGGGATGGGGAAAAATGGTGCAGAGGGGTGCCAGGAACCAGGGGGACTAATAGGATCACAGGGGTGGGGTACTGTGGCAAAATTAACCCAGTGGGGTTCAAGGGAAGGAAGAACATTCTGGCAGGTGTGCATATGTGGTAACAGGGTGACATAAACTTAACAAACCAATAGAACAATGAAACCCAAGAAATATTAACATGTGGCTGCAAAGGCCCATGGGAGGGAGGTTTTCCTCACCATGACCTAAAAGGGTACCTTTCCCCATTTGCCTCGGTCGTCCAGAGTTGAGGCATAGCTACCTTGGGGATAAGCCCCTGGGCCTTCACACCGGAGTTTGGCAAATTGCCTCCTTCCTTTCAGTTCCAAGGCTTCATTATCCTCAGGCAATGGTAAATCCCAGATATGTAACATGCTCTTTTGCAATTTAGCCCTTCTTCTTGGATACCCTGTAACCAGCTTGTCCCAAAAACTTTAGTAAATTTAAAGTAATTTCAATGCATCCGACTTGAGTTCCTGTAGCAATTAAAATATCATCTACATACTGCAGCAAGTGATTTCTTTGTTCTCCTTTTTCCCTGTCTCCAATTCTTTTGCCAATTGGTTCCCAAAGTGGGGCTATTTTTGAACCCTCAAGGGAGAACAGTCCATGTTAATTGGGTTTTACATCCCATTCAAAGGCAAACAAGGGTTGACTTTCAGTTTCAAGGGGTATGCAGAAGAAAGCATCCTTAAAATCCAAAAGTGAACCATTCATCAGATTCCTTAAAAATGTCTAAGGATTTGCTACCACGGGGTGTATGTCTTGCACTATTTTATTAATAGCACTGAGATGTTGCACTGGCCTGTATTAATTAGTATGTGGTTTCTTTACCAGTAGGATAGGAGTACTGTATTTGGACTCACATTCCAACTCATGTTGCACAAATGTAGCAATTAATTCTTCTAACCCTTTTCTAGCTTCTAATTTCAAAGGATATTGTTTCTGCCTTACCAGTCTGGTGTTAGGTTTCAACTGTATTCTTACTGGTTCTGCTGCTTTTGATTTCCCTAGAACTCCAGCAGCCCACACCAATGGAGTGACAGCATTTTCAACCTCCTCTGGGATTCCCTCTGTTGCATTTGGTTGTTGTAGGAACATAAAAACCTAGGCCTCCAGGGCTTTATTTTCTGAAATACCTACTTGTATTTGTCCATTTTCAAATATTATTTGTGCATTTAATCTACTTAAAATAGCTCTCCCTAACAAAGGCATTGGGCATTCAGGCTTATATGGAAATTGATGTGTTAAACACTGTGTCCTAGGGTGACTTTATGATGCTCCCAAATTTTTCCCTAAACCAGGACACACTGTCTACCTATCTTGAATTTTAAAGGTTGGAAAACAACAGATTTTCACTCTCCCCAGTGGCACCAATGACATTTATAGTATCTTGGCTAAAAGCTCCTTTACATGTATTTAGAACAGAGTAAGATGCCCCTGTATCCACCAGAAAATCCACCTGTTCATTCCCCAGCATCAGGATAACCAGGGATTCAGCTGGGGATTACTCCCCCAGTTCCCTTCATGCTTCATCTAATGTTAAAAGCCTTGCAGCCTGATCAGGGGTGTGCTCATTTTTTTTGTGGGCAGTCACACTTCAAATTACCTTCTTTTTTACATCTTGCACACTGATTTCTACCCAGAGGCTGACTATGAGAGCCACTCCTCTCTGGGTTCCCTTGATCCCTTATTTTGTATCCTCCCCCCAGGCCTTCAGGCTCATTAAAGCTGCTATGAATTTCCTATCCCTGCTTTCCTTGACACTCTCTTGGTTATTATATTCTTTCCTGGCAGTTTCCAATAATCTTTATGTTCCTAGAATCTTCCCCTTCCAGTCTCTAATGTTTCTTTTTAATATCTGGAGATGATTGTCCCATGAATAATGCTGCTAACTGTAACACATCTCCCTCCCTTTCTGAGTCCAAGTTAGTGTACTTTCTGGCCACATCCATGAGTCACTGGTGAAAATCAGAAGGGGATTCATCTTTTCCTTGGACCACTTGATATAACTGACATTTATAGCTTTTGGAATAGCATGTTTCATCCCAAATATAACTAATCTTTGATATTGAATAAATAATTCCCTTTGATCAAGGTTTTTAGGATCCCTCCAGGGATCTGCAAGAGGGAAATGCCAATCCACCATTCCCTGCTGAACATTCTGAGCATGCACTCTCAACCTCCTCCCTTGCTTTTGCTATTACCATAATTCTTTCACCCGGAGTTAGCAGTGCACCTAAAACTACCTGTATGTTGTTCCCATCTGGATCCCGAGTCTTGACGATGGTTTCAAAGATTTTAGCCACCTTCTCAGGATCTTCCCTAAATGTTCCTGCCAATTCTTTCCAAGATCTTGAATCTGTCATTGAAAAAGGTACCTTAACTGTAATCAGTCCTTCTGTCCCCATTGCCTGCTGGAGAGGAGCTTGGATCACCCCCTTTTCTTCATTCCTTCTCTTTCCTCCTTTGTGTGTTTTCCCTGCCACTGGACTAAACCCTTCATCATTTTCCAAACCCTAAATCCTTTCGTCCATTCTGTCAGCTTGACCACTTGTGCTTCCTTCACCTGCAGCTGGATGAAACTCCTCAGCTGCAGCCTCAGCTCTTCTCTCCCTCCTTCCAGGGCCTACCAACAGTTCAATTTCTTCCCCTGCACAACCATGCTTCATACATCACTTCCCAGTATTACATGACAACTATGTTCAGGAGATTTCTGCCTATTTTACTTCTCCAAAACTAACACCATAGAATCCTTCCGTTCTCTTGCTATCAAGCCACACATCCTTCTCAAATCTTGACTGCTCCTCAATTCAAAGAACAGATCTACATAAGGCACTTCATTCCACCTATCTTTTTCTCTGGCAAAATTACATTAACTGTAAAACCATATAATAATCCATACTACCATTAACAGGCCACTTCTCTTGATCATCTAATGGATACTCTGGCCACCAACGATTACAGCATTCTATTAACTGTTTCCAAGTTAAAGGGTTGCCTTTAAACTTTTTCCATTGTTGTAAAATACAACTTTAAGGTGAACATCTTGGTATTCCCCCTTCCCAGGTTTGTGAAGACAAGCCTAATCCCATTATAATTCCCTGACAACCACTTTAGTGTCAGATCCACAATTAATGCAAATCCAGACCTTGCAACTACTAAAAGATAACTGAAGAATCAACACACTCTCAATAATTAACACTAAAACAGTAAGTCTCGCTGTGCCAACAGAGAGCACTCTAAACACACAAGCCTAGCTTAGGAGATGCTTTGACAATTTATGTTCTAACATTCACAATAAACAAACATTTAAATTTAATACACATAAAATACTTTAAAACTTACACAATAAACAAACACTTGCATTTAACACTTACAGCAAATGAATTTTTCTTTTATATATATATATATATATACACTACAGGCATCCCCAAGTTGGGCAGGCTCAATAATACTATAACACACATTCACAAAATAATTCACATTTCAGGCATTAATGTTTATCATAGGGTTTAATAGGTACAGAACATCTGGCAAACCCCTCTACAAGGTGTCTCATGTGCATGCAGCACCATGTCTGACTAATACATAGGCAAGTAGGACTTGAACCTACGTGTGTACCTTTTGATTCTCGCTTATATAGTTTTCCAACTAGGCAGTAGTACTCACACTCACACCCTTTGACACTCACTTATATCGACTTACAATTATATTTAATAGAAAATAGCCAATTATAGCATCACCAGTGATTCCTTTTTATAACCCAAATATCACACTCCCTTTTTACAGTTGAATCACCACTTTTATAACCCAATTATATTATAGAGCTCAATTTTTGCAGCGATTTTCAGTTGCAGCTTATGGTTAGGTATACCTTTTATGCACTCAGTAATGCTGTAATAAAATCCATGGGGCCTTGCCCTGAATTCACTAGATCAGGAGATCAGAGGATCTCCCTGAAAAATCTTTGGTGCATGCTGAAGCCTCTCACGATCCCATAAATCTGTGGCACATCAGAAGCAGTTGTCCCATCTGGGACACCAAAAATTGTCGCCAAAAACATTGGGATAAATGAAACTCTCTAACACTATTTCTTTTAGTATTAGGGAGTAGGCATTACTTTATTCTGGCCAGAGTGCATAGGGATGGTTCCACCTACATGCACACGACTTTCAAAACTTTGCACTTACACATTTTTAGCAAACAAAAAAATTAATATTTATTGGTTCTAAATTACGTCATTCTCTTCATTAATTAGTATTCTGTCTTCCATTGGTTATTGATTTCTCACTTTCCATGCTAATTAGTCCACATTTTTCACTCTTTTTATTAGCTTTTTCCCAGACAGGGAGTCTCCAGCACATAATGAATCACCTTTGTTAGTGTCTTCTTTATCTTCTGGTTACTTCAATATCCTTGGAGGGCTATAAGTTCTGGATTCCAGATGCTCAGACTTTAGCTCCCCCAGGCTTTGTTCACTGAAGCTTATCAGGGTTAGTTTAGCAAAACTTAAAAGTTTCAGTAATCTAATAACAGCACTCTAACAATAGCACTCTGTGAAAAAAAGCTTAGCTACATGCTGGCTAAAGTGAAAAATTACACTGCTTAAGACTAATACACTGATTATGATTAAAACAATTAATTTAAAAGTTAATTAAACAATTAATTAGAAAAATTAATTAGGACAGGTATATAATTTCCAACAACCCCACCTGGAAGCATAGAGGCATTTAAGTTTGGCCCCCAATGAAACTAGCTGACTTTCTGTTGGGAGTGGCTGGAAGAATTAGAAAACTGCACAGGAAGGATAATCCCTACTTTCATGTTTTAGGTAGTTTAATGAAACAGAATTACTTCTCATTGAATGCAGATTTAGGTTAGCTAAGTGTAAATTAAATTTTTCTTCATTTCCTTTACCTGCAGCCTCTGAAACAACTGTTCTTTCAGCAATAAAATTCTGCATTGTACAGGGATCAAGAAGGAATGACTCCAAGGATTGAACCTTAGCAGCATGCCCAACAGCTCCCAGAAGGCTGGGGTGTGATTGCTATATTTCAGTAATAACAACATATTGTACTACTGTCATTAGATCAGCTTTGTGGGGAGAATTTAAATGTGTTCTACAAACACATCTGAATAATTTTGCACAGAATTCATTATCAGTTTAGACATCCTTAGAGACTGATCATGTTCAATTCATTGCTTGCAGAATCAGGCCCATGACAATAATCAGCAGCATAAAACTTTCTCAACTTTTAAGATTTTTTTTTGCATATACTTGCAGTTTTTTAAACATGTATTTAAATTAAGTCCTTGGCATCCAGCTACCTTTGCAAACCAACACATGGAAGGTACCATGACATTTAGACCTGCCCATAAAAAAAAAAATTCAAAACTAGTTGAAATCTTTTTCAACTACTTTCAAGTACTGATTTTTTGATCCTTCCTCAATAGTATTTAAACAAAACCAGACAGCTTTAATGCTGAAGATCTTAGGACTAGATTTGCAGAAGTACTTTGGGCCCTAAAGATGCCTACTCTGCAATTTTCTAAGTGTCTTTGGTGTAAATGAAGCTGCTACATCATTGTGTCTAAACCCTTTTGTAAATCTTGGTTTTAGTGAGTAACAAAAATATGGGAATTTTCTCAGTAAATTCAATTTACTTAATATATATTATTCTCTCAAGTAATTATTTCCTTAATTTCTGTCTACTTATTTTTCTTAAACAAGGCTTTGTACACTTCTTTGCATCCCAGCAGATGATCAGGCTCAGGCAGTTCCTTTGCTTTCACCTGATTGTTTTACTATTCACAGCACAATAGGATTATTGACCTATTTTTGGAAAAGAACAGGAACAGGAGAGTTAGAACACCAATCTGCCAGAACTTCCAGTGAAGTATCTTATTCAGGAAAGTTGCATGATGCAGAATACTAAAGTCAGAATTTAACTGCAGCTAATAAAAGTACTGAAACCCCATTCCAGAAAGCACAAAATGATATAATTTTACTCACATTATCTGCCTGTTTTCGTTTTTGCAGTCTTTTCAGTAGGCCTGGTGTTTAAATATGATGCTGGCTGGCACACCGCTAGAAGCCGAGTTCAGCCTACAGTCTAATTTACTATACACTTTATTTTCCATGTTAATCTTGAACTTCCTTGTATCATAATATCCTAAATAACTCAATTATGTACACTTTATAAATTGACTGCATACATTTACAAATTGAAGGAGCCCTGGTACAGCTCTTGCTATATTTTTGTTGTGTTCACATCTATTAGGGGTGGATATACTCTAAAATTTTGGCCTGTTTATGAGATGCCCAACATTTTAAAATAGTGGCTGAGGTTACCTGCCCTGGGACAGGAAGCACAGCAGAAAGGACAATCTTTTCAGATATCCTCACAATGTCAGAACACATATTTCTGTTCAGCTGCACACTTGCCATCAATCCCCATTTCTACAGCTATTTGAACTACATGGGAGTGACTTTCTGAGGCAGTTTACTCCTTTCTCATTGCAAGGTGATTCCAGACCCTTAGAAAGTTCCCAGCTTTCAGATTTAGAGCATGAACTGGCAGTAGTGGTAACAGAGGAACTTATTGCTTAGGGTGACATGGGGGTTGATTGGTTTAGAAAACCCAATCCACCCCAGCAAAGATTACACCCACCTTTCACCACGTGAAGTTCACGTTGATAAGGGTACAATTTGTTGCAACAATGTGTGCAAAATATCCAATGATACAGAGGTCAAAAACAATAGGAAAATAGCATAGTCTTTTTAGGCATATCTTAGGTAGGATTTTAGGGAAAATAAATCTTAAATAATCCAAAACTGCTGAAATGGTTTTGGTTTTGAATCTTTAAAAGAGATCTCTGTTTTGGCAGAGAGGACAAAGCAGGAATTAATTTTTATTCCTTACTAAGCACAGGGACATCTAAAATGCTTCACAGTTGGGATGCAGGTCAGTAGCAGAATGCATCTTCCCAGGAGGAGGCAAAGCTGGTCTTTGTTATGAAGTCAGTAGTTTTATGGTTTCCTTCTGCCTGGGGCCTGTCTCCATGTTTTCAAAAACTTTGTTACCACTTTATATATTTATAGCTCAGAAGCCTAAGAACAATTGTATGAAGCAACTTGTTTTTAAATAAAATTCTGGTTTATTATAATTCAAATTCCTCAAGCATGTTAAAGAGATTTTAGTTGGAGGGTGGGGTTTTTTTTGGAAGACAGAACTGAAGCATTCTAAACCACTGCAACACAATATAAAGCAACAATTCTCTTGCATCATGCCTCTGCTGCTCCTCTTCAGGAAAGAAGGGCACAATATTTCCAGGAAAATGATTAATGGAAGTATCATATAAAGACTTTCTGCTTTTAGTAAGTTAATTTTACATATAGCATAACTCCTTTAGCTCATCCCCAGATTTGACATGAAAAATCTAAACTCTTCATAATTTAAACATGACGTGTCACCACAATGCAATCCATAGTTCTTAAGCAAGGTCAAGAACAGCCATAGCCTTTATGGTAAAAGCCTGAAAGATTACACTAGCAGTTAATGAAATTAAGATGCTAAGATACATTTACCTTTCAAAGCTAGATTTATTCATAAGTTATTAAACATAAACTCCAATCACACCAAATAGTTGATAGATGAAAAGTAGATCCAGTGAGGAAAATAGAAGAACTTCAGTTTTCAAACATTTTAAATTAATAAATGTGCTAGCCACCATTTCTGTGGCAAAAGAAACTATCCTGTAAGTGATAAGGGGTTTCATTCAGCTAAAATATACAAAGAAAAAAAGTCTCAATGTGAGAGGAGAAATACCACCAGTTCATATTGGACACAAGGGAATAAAATCCTTAGGAGTGAATTCCTTTAATCCATTTTCTTGTCACAAACTTCTGTGGACCTCTTTGCGGCAATTCCAATTGCAACATCATTGCTTTCAACCTGCAAATAACAGACAGAATGATAAATGGGATGTCAAAAAAGGACTTCACACCCAGAACAGTAACAGCTGGTGATGAAAACGACTTTTAGAAGCAGGGCCAGTGATCTATGAAGAAATCTGCAGCAAAAACCAGTGTGGTGGTGTCTCTTTAGATTTACAAATAATTATTACTTCAGGAGGGGAACAAGGGCAGAGACAAGATATATAAATCTTTGCATTTTGATAGAAGAGATTAATAAATGCACAATTTAGATGCACTAAACATTTTCCCCCATTACAAGAGGCAGAGGTGGCTAAAGAGTGTTTTTTGGGTTTTTTTAAATTCTGCTTCATGTATCTGGTGTGATGAACCAATTATTTGACTTTTTTCTTCTCTTTTTTATTCTCTGAAAGAATAGTCAGTCATTAAAAAAAATTAACTAAGCTGTTTCAGAAAACAGGTGCAATTCCTATCCTTCCAAGACCTACCATAAGCTGTCGTGAAGCAACTATTTCTAGCTGGCCCAGTAGCAGCAACTCCCTTTCATAGGAAAATAGCCACAAAAATGTCTAAAAACATGCAACGATTTACTCTTTTGCAGTGCTCTTGCTTAACTATGGCTGGGTACTTTATCTGCAGTTTCCCTGGTTAGCCAAATGCATTAATCTTACTTTATAAATTCCAGATTCATCCTCCTGATCTCTTTTCGTGGCTGAAGGTGCCTGTGGATTTCCACCGCTGCCTCCTCGACCTTGTTTTGTGGCTATTGTTTCTTGCACAGCTTTCTTGGGCCACACATGCTTAATGAAAGGTTCGATAATGGGATAGATAATGGGATAGATATATGGTTCCAGGAATTTCTTGTAGACCCAGAGGAGGACTGGAATAACAATGCAAGGAATGCACACCATAGCTTCCTCTTGTTCTGTGACAAAGCTGGTGAGGAAAAAAAACAAAAACAACTTAGGATGACTGTTTGTATGCCATGAGCTAAAAAAAGTGTCTTTAAATAATGAAGAAAGATTTTAGTTGATATTCAAACATAAATGATTCTTAAATTATAGACTAGCTGTTAATGTTTCAAAAATGCTGTGTGTTTCAATTTTATAAAGTTCTCAACAAGGGAAACATTCTTGATATATTAACAAAAAAGGAGCTTGGTATTAATTCATCAGTCCTACAGCTGCAACTTTGAAAAACAAATTCAGAAAATAAAAGTTTTTGCTTAAACCACACAAAAACAGTTAAGGCAGCAAGCTGCAGATATTAGCAAGCTGCAGATATTAGCCCAGTTCTTACTATATTATAACAGTGGGTGCAAAAGGCTTGCTTTTCATATTCCCTTTTTATTTAAGGTGAAATTAAACAGCAGGACACCAATCTACCCAATGGCTGGCTACCACTGAAGAACAGGTCAGTGGGAGGGGGGGAAGAAAATCCCAGTCAGGATTTGAGAGAAGCAAAATATGGGTCACTTCCTCCTGTGCAAGAGGAATCACTTGATCCCACACCAATCCCATACAATTGGCCAAACTATTAGAAAATTAATCCTTCCCTCTCTCCCCAAACCAGGAGGAACTCTTCGGAAACAGGAGCCTGAAGTCTGTGATGAAAAAAAGAGGAAAACCAAAGCACAGGGGCAGAAAAGTACAACTGGGAGAGGAAGCAGTTATGTAGGATTAGAGCTGTCCCTCTCAGTGCTGATGAGCAATATATATTGTATTGTTATATATATCGCTGATGAGCAATATATACACTCTGCTGCACAGCAGCAACTTTGCCCTTTACAGTCTTTCTTTCTAGGCTGCTATCTGAATTATTACATTAAGAAGCAAAACAAAAGCTTTCCAAGATTGAGAATGAAGAGGCAGATGTGCACACTTCATCTGGGATCAGTTTCACTTTTTTTTCTTTTGAGCTATCCTAAAGATTTTTAGCCCTGTGGAAGAACAAAATATCAGTTTTCAGTTGACTACTTCCAAGTGTAGCTTTGGCTGCTTCAAATACAGTTTTACAGGATCTACTTTCTGAAGTCAGAGAGAAATCTTCAAGAGAACGCAAATGAGTTAATCCTTTAAAACCATTCAAAAAGATAATTCAGATACTCTCTCTGCCAGAACTTCCTACATACAAAATTTACAGCAATATCTTGTGGATTCGTCCACCAGCTAAAGAACGTGGCTGGAGGGAGCACCCCAGGCTGGCCTTTTGAGCCAACTGTACGTGTCTCTGCAGCCAGTTTGTGTGAAGATTTCAGACCAAAAAGTAAGTCGTACCTCTGCCAGATGTAAAAGCAAGCCACTGAAAGTATAACACTCGTCCTAATAGAGTGAAATACTGTTCTCAAGTTTCTTCTGTGATTTGAAAAAAAACCCAAAAAAAACCGCAGCGGCGTTTCCCCTTCCCGCTAAATTAAAGGCAGGAGTACAAAGATTTTTCCGAATCTGTGAAGTTCCACTCAAACACGCGCTGAAACCTAAGAGCTCCACACCTTAGCACGGGCTATTACATTTTGGGGTTCACTCCGTCCGCTCCCAGTAAACGGAACCGCTGTGGCCCCATAGAAGGGCAGCCCTCAGCCGAACTAGAGAAGCGGCAAACCACGAAAGGTCCCTGGGGGAGCAGCCCCAGTCCCGTCGGAGGCCGCCCCACACTCACCTCCGTCGGCACCGATCTAGCGCCTCTACTGACAGTCACAGCTTCCTCCACCCCACCGGAAGTAATCCCCACGCTTCCGACTCACTCGCGGCCAATAGGAGAAGGCGGCGTTCGCATCATGGTGGCCGACGCCCCGCCCCCAGGAGCCTCATTAGCGCCCAGCGGTGGCCGCCAGCTACCGTGCTCGGGCCGCAGCCACCATCAGGCGCCCCGAACGAGCCAGGACAGTGGGGCAAGGAAAGTGAATGCCTGCGCGTGTGCTCCAAATTATCTCGCTTTATACATGAATAATAGCAGTAGGTCAACAGCATCCCCAGCGTTGCAACAACAAGCATCCCGACTACCATCCTCACTGCCTGTGGCTGTCCCACAGCAACACCCTGCTGAAGCCAAAGGAGAGAAACACAGACGATAATTCTAAACTTTCTCATTTTATTTACGTACATCTGTCAGAGCAGATTTAATCTCGAGCCATTAGCTTTTGCTTCTTCAGCTTCTTCTGGGATATCTGAAAAACAAACACAGAAATGAAAAAATGGCAAAACGAGAAAACATCTTCCCAAAACATGTTACAAATAAATTTACAGTTATCTTTTGAAGGTACTGAGAACTGTTAGAAATTTGTTTACCTGTTCACAAAATGATCCACTGATCATACTTGTACATACATAAGTGTTCCTACAAGTACTACATTGCTTACAGGCTCACAACTTAAATTTTATTGCAGCACATCCCAGTTTCACACACATGGACTGAGGAAGGGAAAAACAAACTCCCTGTATAATATAAACCCCTGAAAACCATTTTCTGAAGTTATCAATGTTGTGTTCACAATAAATATTTAGGTTGCTCAGAAAAAACTTATTGGGTTTTTTCATAGGTATTCCAAAGGTGTCCTAAGATAATAATCACAGCAACCCTTCTGCCTGAAAAATGCCAAGTATGAACACTCGGCTCTCCTGCTGCTGATATTAAAGAGGACTTAAGGGTATGATGCTCTACCTTTTTCTTCTGGGCAACTTCCTCCTCTGGCTTGGGCACGATCTGCTCCTTCTCGGTGAGGATCATCTCGATGTGGCACGGGGAGCTCATGTAGGGGTTGATCCTGCCGTGTGCCCGGTACGTGCGCCGGCGCATCTTGGGAGCCTTGTTCACCTGGATGTGCTCGATCACCAGGGAGTCCACGTCGAGGCCCTGGCAGGGAGAGGAATAAAACTTGTGACTTGTTTTTTATCTTCAAATAAATAGTCTCCACAGCAAAACTGTGAATAATCACCCCCCAGACACAAACCACTGCTGGCAAATAAAACAGCTGAACTTGGCAGTGTCACAGAACTGAGCAAGCTCCAAAGTCAGAAAAAGAGAGACCACGCCTCTACACATCACAATCAATTTAAAATTATGCCAATGGCTCAGAAAGAGACAATTATTATTTCAGTTACTCCAAAGGTGTCCTAAGACAGTCACCACTGCCATCAAAATTACTAAATTAAGTACTAAATATATTACAAAGATACAAACTGACCAAGAGTTCACATTTTGCTTTATTTTGGAGTTTTTAGGAGACCTAAACACCACTTAAATAGTTGATAACCATGTGCAAACTATCTCCCTGTGAAAAATTATTACTCCCATTTTAACTTGAAAAACACACACAGCCTAATTAAAACAAAGAGTATACCAACACTTTGAAACAATTCAGTTTCATTGACAAAGCAGGCATTACCTGGCCTTCCATGTCAGAAACACCCAGTTCAGGAGTGCTGACACGCAGCATGACATGAACACTTTGCATTCAGTAATGCTGACATGGCCTACCTTGAGCTCAGCGTTGCTCTCTGCATTCTTCAGCATTTGCAGCAAGAACTCTGCACTCTTCTTGGGCCAGCGGCCCTGGGTCCAGCCCCACTGCTTGGCCTGGAAGAAGACAACAACAATTCCATTTTTGTCCCAGTACAATACAATTTACCCTTCAGGCACCATTAACTTGCCATTACATCCTCTTCTATTATGACTGCATAACAAAACAATTAAATTTGATCAATTACTTGACACTGCAAGTAGATACAATGCTGTACTGGAATTAAGAGTAACTCTTTTCTCCCTCCTGAGCAACCTGGTCTAGTGGAAGGTTTCCCTGCCCATGGCAGGGGGCTGGAACTAGATGATCTTTAAGGTCTCTTCCAATCCAAAACATTCTATGATTCTATATTTTATTACAAAGTTATAATCAACAATGACAGACTATTCTCCATACCATCTCAAAATCATCTTTTCCTCTTACCCAGACACAGCATCCTTCCCACATTTTCATCTTGAACCTCACCTGGGCACACCTGCCGACACCGCCGTTGTAGCGCCGGAAGGGGACACACTGCTTCTTCAGGGTGACATCCTTCAGGTACTTGGTGGCCTTGCGGATGTGCATGCCCTTGATGGCCTGCGCCGTCTCCCGGGTGTTCTAGCAATACAGAGCACAGTGAAGTTGTTAACACATCTGTACAAGTTACAATGTGAGCAAAACCACTCCTCTGTCCTGGATCCCATTCTTTTTGCTACAAATTCAATTAAAAGGAAGCACTCACACATACAAAAGCCCCACACCTAAATGAAGAATGAAGAATAATTAAGAACACTTTTTTTTTGCTACCTACTTTTCTAACCCTTGGTGTGACTGCCATTACTGAATTTGCAGCTCTAACACATCTTTATTGTTGTTTACCTAATGCCTAGATCTTTCCAACCAACAAAATTAAAATTTGAGTAGTTATACTTTTCATAGCTCCTCCTTGGCCACTAATCCAAAGAAACAGGAGCCTGAAGGATAAATTCCTACTAAAATGTCAAATATGGCACCTCAGAGGAAGTGATGAGAACACAAGATAGAAACAATATAAATATCTCTGTAAATGAATTATAAAGGGGAGAAAAAGAAAGAAAATTAAAGCTAAAGTATTAGTGTTAAAGATATTAAATGCAGAAGTCAGAGAATAACTATAATCCTACCTGATCATAGTAAAAAAGCAAATCAAGATAATTGAAATATCTTTTCACATGAATTATGTACCACTGTGGAGCAGAAAAGCATCTGCTCAACTTTGGTTTTATGGTTAACTCAAACGTGTCCTGGATTTATTGCCACACCTAAACCTTTTCTAGAGGGACCTATGCCCTCATGCCAAACACTGCATGCCTCCCCTGCCATACTTTCTGAGCAGCAGCATAGGCAGGTGAATCCAATGTTCCTTCGAAACAATCAGAAAGGCAGAGTAAGACAAATGAAGCAAATGCCACATCTCACTCTAGCCCCATTCCCCCTGGTAAATTCACTGTAACTGTTTTCCTAGTGTATTTTATTATCTGTATTAGAAAGAAAACTCTTTAGGACATGGTATCTTATTTTTGATCCTGTGGATGAAAACCATTACAAGCAGCTAAGGCAAACATAGGCCATAACCTATACTACCACCCTCAAGTAACCATGTAATGACAGAATAAGAGACACTTCCTTCAAAAAATGCCCAACAAAAAATAACAAAACCAAACCAAAACCAAATGAAATTGCATTTCTTACTATGCACACACTGCCTACCTTGAAATGCACTCGCAGGTTGGATCCCCGTGACTTGCATGCTGCAGGATAAAAGAAAGATGAACTTTTGGAATTAAAAGCTCAATGACTTTGGTCAAGTTCTACTCAAACATTCACGAAAACAACTCACATTTCGTGGGATTGTCTGGATCCAGAGAGTAGCGCACCATTTATGGATCTCAGCTGCAAAAAAAGCAATTAAAACCCCCATATTAAAGCTTCTAACACTGATAAGCAGAACCTGGATTGTTCACCTTACTGCCGATAACTAACTACAGGAGCTGCTTAGAAATTACACTGTCGTTTCACAATTAAATCCAAAGGTCTCCTAAGAAAGTCATCACCACTGCCATAGCTTCTCCCTAGGGCCTGCTTCCACCTCACACCAGCCAGCTACCCCCAAGCTCGTCATCTCCAAAACCTACCCGTCCTCCCCCGCGCCAGCCCTGCAAATACCAAGGGGCAAATACATTGAGGAAGACCGAGACCTCAAGCCCTCGCCCCCTCATCGCCTCTCCAGGGTGCCCTGAGCAGGATGGGGCGGATTGAGACGGCTCACTGACGGCCTTAAGTCCTCACCTCCAAACAGCGGCAGGGAAGAGGAAATGTAGGAGGTGTCGGGAGCATCTAGAGCCGCCCGCTCTCGCGAGAGTCCTGGCGAAATTTCGGCCAGGGAGCGTCGCGGGGGTGCCGCGCTGCGCCGCGCAGAGCGAAGGGAGTCGGAAGTACCGTCGGTAAAGGCGCGGCGACGGGAGGGGTGAGGGACCGGTCAGGATGGCACATACCCATGTGCGAGCCCGAGGTGTGGAAGTAAAACGTGCGTGCGCATCAGCCAGCGTCGTCGTGTCTGTGCGCGGTTCACACGGTCTGTTTACTCTCAGCTCAAGGTCACTGTTGTTAGCAGACCAGAAATCATCCGAAACCAGACTCAGGAGCAAGGCCAAGGGCTGCAGCTAGATAGCAGCTCAGGGTAAGAATAGAGAAGCACATCGTTTAACAGGTATCCAGGAGACGAGACCGAAGAGATTCATGTTTATAGATCAAAACTGGTATTTATTGCACCATTATAAAAAAAAATAAAATTACTTGTCAAAGGTTTTGGTCTTTTTTTTCCATTTTAGGCAGCGTTTGCAACTGGAACTGCTTGGGAAATCTGACAAAGCAGTGGTTCAATAAAACCAAAACGTTTCCTGAAAGTGGAACCCAGCTCCAGCAAAAGGTTCATAAAGAAAAGTTTGGCAGAATGGGAAGAAAAAGAAATTACTTGCCGAGCAGCCAGTAGTCTGGTGTGCAGGCACCTCCCTGGCACAAGAGTCTAGGTTTAACTCTGTGTTTAGAAATACGCCTTACTGTTTGTATAATTGCTCTGAGCAGGAGGCTATTTTTGAATCTCTTGTTTACGGCTAAAATCTCCCATAGCTCTGAAGCTAGGATTTCACCCAGATGGGAAGAAGAAAATATTTGAACTATGACAAATATTTACATGGTTGGAAACTGTAGAGCTCTAATTGTGACTGCAGCTCTATTTACCTGCCTTAAAATGTGCCTTTGCTTTCAAGGGAAAGCTTTCTACAAATTACATGTACTGCCAGTGGAGGAAACGAGCCTTTTCATGGGAAGCACCTTCACATGAAGCTTCTTGTTAACAGCAGATCACAGAAACAACAAAACATTCAGAGAAAGCTGGAAGAGAGGTGTGAAACATAGGTAGTTGACACATGGTGGGAATTATTACTTGGTCATTTGTGTTCATCAATCAAGTCCAAAACAAATGGCACATTTTTTGTTACTTAATTCTGCTTCCCCGACACATGGACCTGTTTACACTCTTCTGCTGAGGGCTTGCAGTGCTAGAAGTGTAAAGGCAGGAGCTTCTGCTGATGGTGTCAGGAAATGAGATGTGTTCAGCTTTGTTGGGAGGTTAACAATTGCTCTCAGAGGCAGCCTAGCACATATCTGCTGCTGAGATCAGGATTGAGGCACCTGAGCATGCGCCCTTCTTTAGATTTACCCAGATTATTCCCCTAGTGCACCAGCTGCATTGGATATTTAGCTTGTATGAGCTGACTCGAAAAGAACTTTTGGATCCTAAGCAGAAAATATAGGCATGTAAGTCCAAAATCATGTTCCTGAAAACTGTGTAGGAGGCAGCCACCTCCTAATCCTACTGGAATCTCAATTCCATAGGCTATGCTGTGCATGCCCGGGAAGACCTCAGTCTTTTAGCAGGCATTGAACACAAAGATCCAACGCTGTTCAGACCTGAACTGTTCCTCTACTTTGTGTTCTTGAAGCTTCCTCCCATAGCATCCTTCTGCAAAGGGCTCATCACAAGGGTGATGCTGTCTTGATTTTTGCCTTTTTTTCTTTTATATATTCTCTGTATTCTTTACATGTATATTTGTTGCTCTGTAGTCTATTATTGTAACTTAGCTTCAGTATTTTCCTAGGCAGAAGAACAAAACAAATTCTAGGAACCCTATGCTATCTTGGTTCTCCTTAGAAACCAATGTTGAGACCAGCTCTTTGAGATATATTTTTTATAAACAGGGTTTAGTCCTCACCTGAGGGGGGAGGATTTAGAAGGTGCTAGAGCTGGGAGGCATGACTTCACTGAGTGTGCTTCTAATTGGGGATTCTTGTCAGATGCTAATTTGCAAAATCTATAAAAATTGGGCATCTGTTATGTGGTGTGTGCATCTTCGGCATTTTCCACCTGAATTGTGCACGTAAGGATCCTTATATAAAGGTAACCGCTTTTTATCACCCTGTGTCTGGCTTGTATTTCTAGAACCAGAGTGATTTATTAAAATATGAATATCAATCTAATATCGATACCCAACTGTGATGGACAAAAGACTCTCTAACAGTTAAGTTAGAAAGGATATGTTTTTACGACGCCGGGCAGCCCTGGGATATCTCCCTAATGTGCGCTACCAAAAATCACAGGTGATTTTAAAGCCTTTTATCCACAAAAGTGTTGAATACACAAAATACAAATGCATATTCATACCCTTGTCACCTCCTCTTCTCTGTTAGTATGCTAATTCACAAAAAGGCCATTAAGCATGCGTAGTTTGTTCCCTGAAATGAGTCGGGGGTCTATTCTGGGGAGGGGTTGATGCCTTAGCTTTTATATTTTCAGATTCTGTGCGTGCTGCCTAGGGATGAAGCCTTGTATTAAGAACTGTACTGAGCTCCCTTTACGGAGCAGGTAGACAAAACAAATCCATTTCTGCTGGAAGACCAAGGACAACTTTCAGCCCAAGAACACAAACAACGATGGACTGAGGGGTGGAACAAGAAGGATGGGACCTCATGGCCTGGGGCTGTAATTGGACAATTGGACTCCAATATGCAAATAGACCTAAACTTATAAAATGGCAAAATCTCGTGACTGTGCAGCCATCTTTGCTACCACTTGCAGACCACCCTGGGTGCAGCCTTGCATAGGCTTCTGTAATGCCCAGAGTGGATCCTGGAGACCTTTTAATAAATCCTGATTTTATTCTCTAGTTTTGCCTAGCCTCTGTTTCAGGTTAGCCTTCCCAAGGCAACAGTTTCTGGCAACTCCACCGGGACAGGTGAGGCATCTGTGAAACCCCCCTAGACCAGGAGAACACCCCGATTTATTTTGAGAATCCCTGCTGTAGCCCAAGATGTGTCAGAGCTCAAGAATCCAAAGCTCCGGAGACCTGACAGAGGCACGTGAGTAATCTGAGAGCACCCGAGTCAAGCAGGGGCTAGATTGCATTGGATTGCTGGCGTGATGCTAGCAGTAGATTCTAGTGCTCTAGAATCTCGGTAGTGCTGCTGGCGTGGTGCCAGTGGTGGGGTGGGGGAAGGATCCTCTGCTCTTTTTAGCAGGGCTGCTGGTGTGGCACCAGCGGTAGAGTAGGAGAAGGATCCTCTGCTCTTGCATTTTAGCAAGGCTGCTAGCTTAACGCCAGCAGTAAGAAGAAGGAATCCTGCTCAAACCCTGAAGGGCGGGAGTTCGAATCCCATCCTCACTTGTTTGTTTCTCACTCTCTTTTTAGTCATAGTTGATAAGGTATGGGGTGCGCATTTTCCTGTAAGGGTTGCAATGATAACATGTCAAGAGATAGCCCCCTGGCATTAGTCTTGAGAAGCTGGACTGATATAACTGAGAGATTCCTTATTCCATAAATCTAAACTTACAAGATTTTCAAAGCATATGTGGCCAACCTATGTGTTGCAGCCACGGAGCCTGTGAGGCCTCCCTGGCGGTCAGTGGCCTGAGATAAGGAAATGCAAGTCACGATGAGTAGCCAAAAAGAAACCCCTTGGCGCCCTCGGACCTCTCTTATCTCTCTGTAAGACTATAGGCCAAATTGTACCCAACTCTCCCATTGGTCCACTTTTCAAAACCCCTCTACCCTATATAAACCCCGAATCTTGCCCTGTTAAGTCAGAAGAGCTGTCCCTGCAACCCTTCGAAGAGAATGCCAAAATAAAGAACATCATCTGAGGAACTGCATACGGCTCTCTCCTCTCTCTTCCTGTGTCTGCCAAGGCACTTAGCAAGCTAGAGCTGATATTCACTGCTAAGAGCTGATACACTGCTAAGAGCTGAATTCACTGATAGTTGCTTGCTAAGTTTGCCTGAGGCTGGATACCTCGCCTGAGCTTCGGGTCGGGTGATTCCTAACGGTGTCATTCTGTCCGGGACTTGTGGCCAGGATCGGACCCTCCATAGAGGTATCAAAAAGCCTCTATAACACCTATGAACTAGATAATGACCAGAAGTAGCCTGAATTCGGAAGTCTCGATAAGAAACTGATATCTAGTTTAATTTCTCGCATACGTGAAGATCAATATTTTGATGATCTAGAATATGCCCATCTGTTCATGATAATAGCTTCTCACCAGAAGCCGGAGAAAAAGGACCATATACTGGCCTTAAAGAAAAAACAGGGGAAAAGTAAGAAAGACGATGAGTTAATGTGGAATAGTAAATATAAAATCAAGGAAGAGGCAGAGTTCGACTTTGTTGCCCCTGATCTGAGAGTGGGCCCGGGTCCGGGTGGGGCTGCTGTACCCCCACCCCCACCAGCGCTTCCCCTAGCCCCGCCGGCGCCACCCCTGGGGGTGGGGGGGAGCCCTCCGCCCCTGATCCCGCCCCTGCTGATGACGGTGCGGGCTCCGCCACCCCCGGCCCCGCCTGCCGTACAGCAAGCAGGGGGGGATGGGCTCTAGCCACCACCACTACCACCACCACCCGCATCCCAGCCTCCGGACAGAATAGCAAGGCCGCCGCTGCTGCTGCCCTTGGTTGGGCCGCCCCCGCCCCTGTCCCTGGCAGGGTCCCTCCCATCACCATCCGAGAAAGGGGAGGCGGGGAGGGGCGTGCCCCTGACGGGCCCCCCACCAGTGAAAGAGGAGAGAAAAGCGGGGGGAGGACAGTCAGCGCATGCAGCCCACAGCTCTGCCTCTGGAGGTGGTGCCCAGAGAAAACCTGCTGTAAACGGGGTGGAGAAACAACCTCCTTTGGGAGGAGTGATTATCCCTCTGCTCCCAGGCCTGCAAGTTTCCATAGCAACCCCGAACGCCAGGGAGCTGCCTCAGATGATGTCATTGAGGGGCATAAGCAGACAGCCCAGAAACAGCAGCGCTGCAAATCCTGCATGGCCCTTCCTGGGATCAGGAACAGGCAGAACAGATTATATGCTACAACAGAAACAACCGAGTCAGACAGCACTGGGAGAGGAGATAGATACAGAAGATGAGATCGAGCAGATCTTAAGTAGGCGGAGAAGTAAAATAGCTAGACAGACCATCAGAGAACGTAGGCCGATTGCTAAACAGACCAAGACAAAGAGACAAGGACCAGTTTTACAAGCTCCATTGAAGCAAGCTGTCAGCAACCAAAGACCAATGTACGTGAAAGTCCCATACTCCCTTATTGAGTTAGAGCAGTGGAAAGCTACAGTGAGGAAATACAAAGAGAACCCAGATAAAGTAGCAATGTTAGTAGAATGAGCAATTAACTCATAAAACCCTGACGGGGCTGATTTGAACTCTATGTTAGACACATTACTTGACCCTACAGAGAGAAGAATAGTGAACAAAGCCATCATTACCTCAGTCGAGGCAAACATTGCAAATAGATCACTCCAAGGCACTGTCCCACAGATATACTCCCTTGAAGATCTGGGATGAGTTCCAAATACACCAGAACAATTAGCAAAGTTGAAATGATATCAAACCCTAGTAGTTTACAGACTAAAACACGGGGTCCCTAAAGCTATAAATTAGTCAAAGGTTTACGAAGTAAAGCAAAATTATGATGAATCACCCACTGATTTTTTTAAACAAGTTACGGGAAACTGCCATCAAATATACAGATTTAGATCCGGAATCAACAGACAGAAAAGCCCATATAGTGCTTCTGTTCATGAATCAAGCTTCAAATGATATAAAGAAAAAATTGCAAAAGATAGAGGGTGTTTGAGACATAGATAAGCTGCTAGAAGTTGCCTAGAAAGTGTTTCGAGATAGAAGTTCAATTGAAAAAGTTAAATCCCAACCTAGCAAGAAAGCAACTCAAGAAAAGTCATCTACGAAAACCTCCCCTGTAGACAGGAATCAGTGTTCCTATTGTAAGAAAACAGGCCATTGGAAGAAAGACTGTCCAGCACTGAAAGAAAAATCCTCAGTCCCCCAGCTTCCCGTGGTGCAAGAGTCAAGCAACTCAGGTTCTGAGTGACAGAGACTGAAGGTTTCTTCCCCAGCAGAACCTTTAGTTAAAGCTAAGCTAGAGAAAGAAGACATTGAATTTCTAATAGATACTAGAGCTACTTATTCTGTGTTGAATGCTTTAGAAGAGAAACTGAGTCATGATACTGTACAAGTAGTTGAGGCTACCAGAGTAACCGAAACACAGCCTTTCTTTCAGCCTTTAAAATTTAAGCTAGAGAAGCACTGGGTAACCCATCAATTTCTTTATATGCCTAACTCCCCCAAACCATTGCTGGGGAGAGATTTGTTAGAGAAATTAGAAGTAGAAATTAAATTTAAAAAAAGAAAAGAAGTACAAGTTGTAATTCCTGAATCTAAATTTGTCCAAGTTGCTGCACTTTTTGTACAGGAAAAATTTGATAAAATCCCTGCTGAAGTTGAAAATGTGGTAAATCCCATAGTATAGGCCAGTAATATCCCAAGAAGATCCAAACGAGCAGAACCAGTGAGTATAGCACTTAAACCAGGAGCCACACCAATAAGGCAGAAACAATACCCTTTGAAACTAGAGAGCCGCAAGGGATTGGCACCTGTAGTTGAAAAATTCCTGCAACATGGTCTATTAGTACCATGTGAGTCCAAGTTCAACACCCCAATTTTAGCTGTTAAGAAAGCAGATGGTAAGAGTTATCGATTAGTACAAGATTTACAAGCAATTAACAAAATTACTGAGGGCATACGCCCAGTGGCTGCCAATCCCTACACCCTTTTGACTACACTGACAGATGAATTAGAGTGGTTTTCAGTTGTAGATCTGAAAGATGCCTTCTTCTGCATTCCTGTGCATAAAAGCAGCCAGGAGCTCTTTGTGTTTGAGTAGCAAAATCCTGAGAATAGCAAGAAAACTCAGCTCACTTAGGCAGTTCTCCCCCAAGAGTTCCACAACAGTCCCACAATATTTGGAAACCAGCTGGCAAAAGAATTAGAAGACTGGAGAAGACGAGAGCCTGAGCCAGAAGGAGTTATTCTTCAATATGTGGATGACATCCTGATTACAACCAAAACCAAGGACGATTGCATACGCCTTACCGTAAGTTTATTAAACTTCTTAGAACTGAGTGGGAACAAAGTTTCTAAGAACAAAGCACAGATCTCTAAAGAAGCAGTAGTTTACTTGGGGCTTGAAATCTTCCGTGGACACTGACAGATCAGCAAAGAACGGAAGGAAGCCATCTGCTGACTCCCTGAGCCCCATACTGTGAGAGAGATGCAAGCTTTCCTGGGACTGGTAGGTTGGTGCCATTTGTGGATAGCCAATTATGGACTGCTAGTAAAACCTCTGTATAAAGCATTAAAAATAGCCGAAAAAGGAGTTATCATATGGACTGAAAGCACTAGAGCAGCAATTAAACAGCTGAAACACTCCTTAATGTCAGCCCCGGCACTGGGGCTACCAGACTTGACTAAGCCTTTTGAACTTTTTACATATGAGAGACTGAATATGGCGTTGGGGGTACTAGTACAGCGCCTCAGGAATCAATGGAGGGCTGTGGCCTGCTTTTCCAAACAGCTGGACAGTGTTGCCCAGGGCTGGCCAAGATGCCTGAAAGCTGTGGCAGCTACTGTCCTCCTGATCCAGGAAGCTCGAAAGCTCACCCTGGGACGATGCGTGGTAATATATGTGCCCCATGCTGTAGCAGCTGTACTAGAGCAAAAGAGGGGACATTGGCTATCCGGGAATCGAATGCTTAAATATCAAGCACTGCTATTAGAGCAAGATGATGTTACCCTGAAAACAACTTCTGTTGCTAACCCTGCCATGTTTTTGTCTTCTACCCTGATTGACAATGAACCTGAACATGACTGTTTGCAGACAATCGAAGAGGTCTATTCCAGTCAACTTGATCTGAAAGACGTGCCCCTAGAAAACCCTGACTGGGAGCTTTTTACGGATGGGAGCAGCTTTATGAAGAATGAGAAAAGGATGACAAGTTATGCAGTAACCACACAAGATAAAGTAGTCGAGGCAAAGGCCCTGCCAGCAGATGTGTCATCACAGAAAGCCGAACTGATTGCACTAACAAGAGCCCTAGACCTGAGCGAAGGGTAAAAGGTAAATATATGGACTGACTCTAAGTATGCATTTAGTGTTGTCCACGCCCATGGAGCCATCTGGAAAGAGAGAGGACTTCTGAATGCTCAAGGTAATCAAATCAAACATACTGAACAAATACTTGCCCTCTTAGAGAGCATTTAAAAAACTACGGAAGTAGCTATCATGCATTGTAGAGGTCACCAGAAAGAAAAAAACACTCCAGAATTAAGAAACCACCTTGCTGATAAAGTGGCAAGAAGAGTTGCAGAAAAAGGCATTCTGGCCATAATCTCACAAAAAGAGATTGATTTATCAAAGTTCACCCCAAGATACGACCAAGCAGACCACAAGCTAATCAAGTTACTTAAAGCTGAGATCACAGAGAGGAGGTGGGCCGTTACACCAGCAAATCAGGTTGTAGTCCCACCCCTGATCCTGCGAGAATTGGCTCAAAGAGAGCATGAAAACACATTTTGAGATCGAAAACCTTCTGAAACATCTGAAAAAGGCAGTAATAGGAAAGGGAATGACTGATATTATACAGTCAGTAGTGAGCAAGTGTGAAATCTGCTGCAAAAATAATCCAGACACAAGGAAAAGGGTTGTATTAAGAGTAACAAAAGCAAGAGATCTTCCTAGAGATTACTGGCAAGTAAATTTTGCATAGTTACCACACAGAGAGAGATAGAAGTACATACTGGTGTTGGTTGACACCTTCAGTGGATAGCCGGAAGCTTACCCCTGTCACACTCACACAGCCAAGGAAGTGGTGAAAGTTTTGCTCAACCATATAATTCCACAGTTCGGAGTTCCCTTAAGAATATCATCAGATAGGGGACCACACTTTGTTGCAACAGTAGTTAAAGAAGTTAGCCAGATTTTGAGAATTACCTAAGATCTGCATACACCCTATAGACCCCAAGCCAGTAGTAGAGTTGAATGTATGAATGAGACACTCAAAACACAAATTAGCAAGATTTGTCAAGAAACCTCTATGACATGGGTTCAAGCGTTGCCCATAGCTTTACTGAGAATTCGCATACAACCAAGGCAGAGAGATAACATCAGTCCCTATGAAATACTATATAGCAGACCATATCAGATCCCACATATTCCAAGTGAGATTCACATGAAAGATGTTATAAATGGTCAGAGGCCAATTCAAAATAAAATAACAAAATTTATTTAACACAATTTCAACACCGAAATAAAGCTACAATAAAAAGAAACAACATCGATCGAATGCCGGGTGGACAGAGAGGCGGTACAAAAGTACCCTCCGAACTCTGCCACACTGCTATGTTTCAGCCCGTGGGTTTTATACAGTTTTTTTTACCTTAAGGCTAAGTCTATTGAAAGTCTAGGTATGCTGTGTTTCCAAAAGAGTCTTGTCTGCATGAAAAGGTTGCTTGATAGTTTTTCCGGAATTCATCTTGGGAGGGGTGATCTTGATCGTCCAGGATCTCCACCAAGATTGGTATCTGGTGTTTGAGGAGCTGTGAAGCGAGGGTCTACCCTTAATGGCCGGGCCATCTTCTGGCTTTGTCTTGTTGTTACAGTAGTAGGTGTGTTTGGGAACTTCGGAATCCTGGAGGCATTCTCGGGTATCTTTTTATTAATAGCTTAATCCCACACGAATTTATTTATTCTACTTATTACAGTCCCCCACCTTTTTATTTACCTAAATAAATTCGTGTGTGTTGGATTGCTCTTCCTTAGTAATTGCTTTTGAGTCGTGGCATTCTACCCTTTTTCTGATCTACAAAATTTAGTATTGAGTGTCATAAAAGAAATAATACTCTTTTCTCTTATCTTTGGGACAATCATAATGCTCTTGATACTTCAGGTTCTCTCTGGTGCTATGTTTAACTATAGTTCACATCTCTTCCTGAGGGTCAGCTTCTGTGGGCTCTTGGGGGGGGGTCCCCCTGTCTCTCGGCTCAGGACTACGAGGACTTTCTATCACAACATGCCTCTGCCTTTCCCTTCGCCCACGGGGTTGCAGCCCGTGGCGGGGTAATCTATCTTCTCGGCAGCAGGCATATGCTTCTGGAGTCTTGTCAGTCTGAACTGCAAACTTTCTTTTAAAGGCACTCTACTGGGACAACTTGATTGTATCGGACTAGCAAGGTACTTTGATTGTCTTTCTGCACTCGACTTTGAGCACTTCAACTTTAGCGTCTAATTGCTTTTTTGTCCCTTTTTTATATATATAATACTATTCTGGAGAATCTAACTCTAGCAGACTCAAGTTAGTGGCAATTACTAAGAAATAGCTAGTCTCTTCTTGTTCTTTTTCTAAACAGTTGGTACATAATCTTTTTGGCTTACGCCCCCCTCTACAGTGAACAACTCAAATCAATTTACAATATACACACTTGAAGTGAACAAAGGGAAAACATTCACAATCTGGTCTTTCACACTTTATCTGATCTCTCTCATCTATCGGTGTTGTTGCAACTTGACTTTCAGCTCTCCAGGTGATGAGGTCACTCTCTATTTCTGAGTAGTGTATTGTGAGTCTACTTTCTTCACTCTCGAAGCGTGGGTCTACTCTTTTTCTGCTGTCTTAATTGCTGTATCTTAGGTAAATCAGTGAAATCTACTGGGATTCTTTTGAATGGGTGATAGGCAACTAGTTAAAGCTTAGCACAATTAGACAAATCATGTATTTTAAAGGGGGGATCTTTAGCATCAATTCTTGCATAACACAAAGTAAGAACAATATTAGTAATTAGTGAAAAAATAGGAAGCATCAATCTACTGCTGAAAATAATTACTTAAAAACTGTTTAAAAATTTGAAACATCTCTCAGAGCAGTTTAAGGCTAAGGCATATCTGAACCTTTCTAACTACTAGGGCATTGTTAGTGCTTTTATACTCATGTCAACAAAAGAGAATTATCTTGCTGAGGGAGATGTCTACATGACACAGGGCAGGACTAAGAAAACAACAAATAGGGTTGACAAGAAGTAAAATGTAACAGGAATTGATTCAAACAACTGACATATGTAATTGTGACTTAACAAAACAAACAATTATAACAAATGGGGTAAGTGGGTCAATATTGCAGATTTTAAAATGAATAATGAAACGCATAATAGGTACTTAAAATGAAGCTGTTTATGAAACTAAACATGGGCTAGTGCTTTAAGGACTCTGAGGTCTTCTCACAGCTAAGCTATTTAGATTCTTTGCTTTGTAAGCTAATGGGTATTTAGGGGCACTTTGAGTGCATTTCTGCAGCTAACTTAGTGGCTTTTAAGCTCTCGGCTCTTGGCACTAAGCTCACATAGAAGTTTTGGGGTTAGCTTTGTCGACGTGACTGGCTCAAAGCACTTAACATACTCTAACTGGCTTTCTAGACTACTACAGCCTCTGGTTTAGGCTTGCAGCGCTGGCTTTTCTCGAGCCCTGCGGCTTCAGATCTTCATCTTCCTGGATCTGAGCTCAGTGGCAGCATCTTCTTTTTCCCCCCAACTGGCTTTTTCTCAGCTATGGCTTTCACCCCTAGTTTAGGTTTTAGCCCTCGCTGTAAAATAAAATAAAACTTGTAGCTTCTGCTACTACTTTGTTAGGGAACATCGGCTACAACTAAAAAAACTAAAAACTGTTCATACTTTCTTAGGCACTATCTTAACAGGGTTGTCAGTCACCCTTGGTAAGCTTAACTAAGGACAGCATAAACTCAACAGCGTTTTCTTGTTTTAGTAGCTTAATGCTACTGGAACACACGCTCTTAAGAGACAGTTTGAAAATTGCCTCTTGTAGGATTTATCCTCGTGACAGGCAAAACTTTTAAAACTGAAAACGGGACAATCTGCAATTAGAGGAAACAACATAAAACATTCAATTGTAAAGACTATTCTATGGGGATTGGAGGGAAGTGGAAAGAAGATAAGGTATTGCATAAAAAGGTATAAAGGATAGAGGATTTTGGGTTAGGCGTCTTAGCCAGCGAGCTCTTTCTGGTCAGGACTAGTGGATAGGAACTGGGAACTGGGGGGGGTCGCAGGGAGCTAGAGAGACTGCAGACATCTTGGGCTACTCTGCGCTGTGTGGTTTGCTGCTAACGACCTATTTTTGAAATAGGAACGGGGGCAGGGACGACGAACAGGGATATGGGGTAGCAGAAAGGCAACAGCAGCTTCAAGCTTATCTGTGCTCATTCGGCAAGTTCTACTCTTTATCTTGCTCTCTGAACAATAGGAGAGAGAATCATGGAATAGAATTCACAACTTGTTTATGTTTATAACTTTAAAAGTTAACAGGGTAGCTAAAACTGTTAGACACTTCGGGATGGAGTGACTCTGCAGTTGCTACGGTAGTATCTGGTGGAAATGGTTTAGCAGGGTGTGGTTGAGAAGCTGGAACTACTGCATTTGCATATGAATCTCTCCCCCCCCTCTTCTTCTCCTCGGTTTCTGTTCTCACCTCGGGGGAACTGAGAATGGGAAGAGGATGGCTCTTTGGGGGAAGGGGGGGCTAGAAGCAGGATTGGGAAAAGGGGTCAGAGAGAGACAGAGAAGGCAAGCAGGAGGACAATCCTCTGCTGGACACAAGGATGCTATGGAGGTGGCGGTGCCGGCCGCGGGAAGCAGTGGGATGGATGCGGCGCTAGACGGGGCGCACGGGTGGGGGAGGCGCAGCACGGGCGCAGAGGGCGGCCCCCCTCTCTGCTAGCGTGCCCTGGACGGCGGCCCCGCACCCCGCGGTTTGGCTCTCGGCACGCAGCAGCGGCTGGCAGCGGCTGGCAGCGGGCTCTTCACTCTCTCTAACTTCGGTACAATAATAAATTAGTTTTTCTTGGACTTACTTTTTAAAATGGGACACTCTCTCTAGTGCTCTAAGATTTATCTCAGTGGACTTTCTGGTGGGATTTCGAAGGTACCTTTTCCTTTTCTGAGAGCATGCTTTTTCTCTGATTCTTTCTGATGTTTACTCTTTCTTTGCCCCATTTTTTTTAAAAAATAAAAAACAAAAAACTTTACTTTTTGGTAATGGATCGCAATACTAAATCTTTTCTTAGCCTTAGCTCTGGCTAAGAGCAGGGATCTTCTCCCCGACTGTTACAAATTGCAAACTGGGTCTCGAATCGTTCGGCTTACTTACTTCTCTGGTGAGCTGAACCGGGGGTCTGTTCGTCTGATGAAAAAGTCTTCGGTTTGCATCTTGGGCTTTTACTAGCCCGTAGCAAAAGGGTTTACTGGTTCCCCAAACCCAGAGGGACGTATCCTTCCCCTTTTGCTTCTTTGTGATCGATTCCCCCAGACTCCCCGAGTCTGGGCTTTGATGAGCAAACGAGTTTTCTCTAATTCTCTTCTCTACTAGCTGAAAAAAACTTTTGCGGGAAACTTGGTACAAGAGCTTACAGATCTACCTTTGTATCGTGGCAAGGCCACGTCTCGCTCACTTACTCAATCACCTACTCAACTAAGCATTACTTACAGCTATTTTCTTGCTTGGAGATCTTCGTGCACGGAGAAAAAAATTTTACGAGTGAAAAGTAGCTGCGGCTCCGAAAAGACTCTTATGTCTTTTCCCGGGTTTTCTGCTGGATCCAGGCTTTCTCCCTTTTTATTGTGGCACTTTTATCTAATTTTTGGGTTCGTAATACAATAGGTGCGAAGGGGTTTCCTGCTTTGCCGGGCCGCCGAAAAACCGGCAGGGCGCCCCCCGTGCAAAGGGAGTCTTCCGCAGCCAAATTGTATCCGAGTCACGGCACCAAATCTGTTATAAATGGTCAGAGGCCAATTCAAAATAAAATAACAAAATTTATTTAACACAATTTCAACACCGAAATAAAGCTACAATAAAAAGAAACAACATCGATCGAATGCCGGGTGGACAGAGAGGCGGTACAAAAGTACCCTCCGAACTCTGCCACACTGCTATGTTTCAGCCCGTGGGTTTTATACAGTTTTTTTTACCTTAAGGCTAAGTCTATTGAAAGTCTAGGTATGCTGTGTTTCCAAAAGAGTCTTGTCTGCATGAAAAGGTTGCTTGATAGTTTTTCCGGAATTCATCTTGGGAGGGGTGATCTTGATCGTCCAGGATCTCCACCAAGATTGGTATCTGGTGTTTGAGGAGCTGTGAAGCGAGGGTCTACCCTTAATGGCCGAGCCATCTTCTGGCTTTGTCTTGTTGTTACAGTAGTAGGTGTGTTTGGGAACTTCAGAATCCTAGAGGCATTCTCGGGTATCTTTTTATTAATAGCTTAATCCCACACGAATTTATTTATTCTACTTATTACAAAAGAGAAACTTGATTTACAGAGATATCTAATGGCTTTAGGTTCTACTTTGCAGAAGCTCCAGGCTTACATCATGCTATCCAGACCCATAGGGCTCAACAATCCTGCACATCCCTTTCAGCCTGGAGACTGGGTCTATGTTAAATGGTGGGACAGTGATCCTCTACAAGCCAGATAGAGAAGACCATTCCAAGTTCTGCTGACCACTCTCACTGCAGTCAAACTTGCTGGCAAAGGACCCTGGATTCACTATTCTAGAGTTAAGAAAGCTGCTCCTGAAACAACTGTGAATACAGAGACTGATGCAAATAAAACCATACCTTAAATGATTTCTCCTTTGTGTCTGTAGAACTGCACGTGATAATCATTGTTCTTCTCAGTATAATACTTAACTGGACACTACTACTGTTAAAAGTCGATCACTGGTGTTTATTATTGTTGTTGGATATTTATCTGTTATTATATATGTTTACTGTTAGTGGATTATTAGACTTTTATCATAGTCAGAAATTTATTATTGTTAGCTGTTGATTATTGTCAAATACTTAATTGTTATTAAATACCTGCTACTAGTAGATATTTAGAGTAGAGACTTGACAAGGAAAAGACCTTGTCAAGCCTCTAAAGGGGGGAAATGATGCCTTAGCTTTTATATTTTCATATTCCGTGCTACCTAGGGATGAAGCCTCGTATTGGGAACTGTACTAAGCTCCCTCTACGGAGCAGGTAGACAAAACAAATCCATTTCTGCTGGAAGACCAAGGACAACTTTCAGCCCAAGAACACAACCAACGATGGACTGAGGGGTGGAACAAGAAGGATGGGACCTCATGGCCTGGGGCTGTAATTGGACAATTGGACTCCAATATGCAAATAGATCTAAACTTATAAAATGGCAAAATCTCGTGACTGGGGAGCCATCTTTGCTACCACTTGCAGACCACCCTGGGTGCAGCCTTCTTTAATGCCCAGGGTGGATTCTGGGGACCTTTTAATAAATCCTGATTTTATTCTCTAGTTTTGTCTAGCCTCTGTTTCAAGTCAGCCTTCCCAAGGCAACAGGGTCACTAGAAATGAGGAAGTAAAATTAGTCTTCCTCGTTCTAAACTTTCGATGCATACGTGACAAATGAATCCTTGGGAGGACCTATAGTTTCCTGTTTTCCAGGGCTAGGCTTCTGAAAACAGGTTTGCAATTGTCTTGTGTTTCTGGGGTCTATTGATCAATTTCCCTGTTTTTCATTACAAGGAAGCTTCGCACAAACATAAAGTTGACAAGCAATGAGTTATTAGATCTGGGATAGCTTATCTAAAATCTGATCTCTCTTTAACCATCCTCTGAGTTTTAACTGATTTCAGCAAAGCTTATTTTTTTCAGCTAATTCAGCAATATGTTGTTGTCTATAACCTTAGCTTTTTTTTCCTAAAGTCTTCAAAATTAGTGTCTCAAGAGAAAAAGGCATCAAGGGCAGTAAAGGTTTCTACCATCTCCTGATGGTAGAAAGGGACAGTGCCGATCTTAACCCAACAGCATGGTGGCCACAGCACACTACCAGGACATGGGAGACTCACTTTCAATTTTCTTCCCTTGAGAGGTTTCAAAGCTTCTTCCTAACCACAAGGCCAGAGGCTATTCTATGACAAAAATATTCCCACCCTGCCTGCTGCAGGTTTTCTGCCAAGCAGCCCACAATGTGTCTGCTTCACATCTCTCCTCTGGATATGCTCCTGGGGCTGGAAGGGGGCTGCATCCCTTAACCTGCCCTGGAAAAGCCCAGCAGGCAGCAGGGAGTAGTATACAGATGCAGGATTGTTGTCTCCTATTAAGTCCTTTTGTGGCTTTAATTGTAAATAAACAAGTGGCCTTATCAGTCCTACTGGAATTGCCAAGCCAAATGTCATCTTAAGTGACAATCAACCACCATCCCTCCTGTCCAGAGGGAGAAGTGAGCTCCTAGACTGGCCAGGGTTATGTTTTCATGGCAGGTCTGGAACCAAAAAGAAAACTCAGTTCCAACGTGTCTTGGTTTGAAAGACAGGTGTCTGCCAAGGAAAGCAGGAATCTCCCTTAGAATAGAAAATATGACCCGCTTCCCTCCAAATTATTATAACTTTTAAATTAAGGGGCTTTCAAGCAAAGCTACGTCAGCAACATGTGCTCTAAATGTCCTTCTATGGGGTGATCATGGGTTGTTCACCCGTCTGTCAACTTCCGGCAGGCTCCTCTCCTGTAGGGGTCTGCCATCTCCTCTCCCCAGGGTCCGGTGGAGACAAGCCTCTCTGTGCTGCCATGTGCTTCTGTAGGCACGTCCCACAGCCTGCTGCTCAACTCCATCCCATCTCTTCCTACAGGCTGGTGCGATGATTCCTCTGCAGCTATGACTCCTCCCCAGAATAGACCCCCGACTCATTTCAGGGAACAAACTACGCATGCTTAATGGCCTTTTTGTGAATTAGCATACTAACAGAGAAGAGGAGGTGACAAGGGTATGAATATGCATTTGTATTTTGTGTATTCAACACTTTTGTGGATAAAAGGCTTTAAAATCACCTGTGATTTTTGGTAGCGCACATTAGGGACATATCCCAGCGCTGCCCAGTGTCGTAATAAACATACACTTTCTAACTTAAGCTGTTAGAGAGTCTTTTGTCCATCACAGTTGGGTATCGATATTAGATCGATATTCATATTTTAATAAATCATTTGGCGACCGCGGCAGGACGCTGCTCTCTCTGGCTGAGGGGCCATTGGGGTCTGGGACCCCTCTGGGCACCCACCCAGAATTTTCTGGGAAGAGGGCTCCTGTGGCCCCGCTGACACCTGGGGAGAGACCAGATCTGCCAAAGCTACGGACAAAAAGGTATGTTTAATAAATATTAGAAAAGGTACCTTTGAATATGGGCAGCTTATAAGTCATAAAGAGACGTCTTATGCAAAGCAGAGGCCTGATTGGGTTTGGTAAGTGTAAGAGTTGGCCCAAAGACCCTTTACATGTCTCACGCTTGTTCATCATGGAAGATGACTTTGGGGGAAGAATGGGGGTTTTTGGACTCTTGGTGCTAACAGGAACTACATCCGCCCAGGTGTTTACTTGGGAATGTGTGAAGCCGGATTTCGTATCCTGTTTGAAACAATGGAATCACGAAGCGTTGCCTTGTCTCAGGGGAAACACGCACCTGCATCGAAGAGGCCAGCTTGCCCTGCTTCTCTCCCCATTGTGTATGGGCCTGGACTTCATCACGGGACTTCTCCCCCCTCGCATTGTGCATTGGGCCTAGACTCACGAGATTTCTCCCCCACTCTGGCTGATTTCCTCTCGCCTCGGAAAGAACTATATATTTGGCCCTGAAGGAGACCCTTTCGAGGACCTCCCCACAGAAGATGAAATCTATCAGCTCCACGAGGGTCCTGCGGCGTCAATCTATTAGCCACGCGCCACGAGGATTGTGAAGGCAGACCTATTGGACAGCTGCGAGGATTCCGTCCCTCTCACTGTGGTAATTATCCTATCTTTCCTATCTCTCCTTTTCTCTCTTGCTTTCATCTATATAGCTTTCTTTCCTCAGTTTCTTTCTCTTGTTATTGCATATCATTTTGGTGGGTACATTAAATAAAGTATATCAGTTTTTGGTGGGTATATTGAATAAAGTATACTGATTTTGGTTAAACAGCATTTTTTGTCTCCTTTGTACTCTGGAACCAATACGAACTTAGTTCACTTTGAACGGGTAGTAACAGTAACCCCCACGGAGGCTGGTATTGGTGGTTATTTGTGGTTTTTTTGTGTATTAAGTAAGAGCTGGTAACTCTCCAGCTGTAACCAGGTGTCTCAAGGTAGGACAGAGGCGGCAGAAAAGCCGCAGGTCTGGTATTTTCGTTGTTTAGGAGCAGTTGTGGCTCTGGTCTAACTGTGTGTTGGGGGTTAGGCTTCTTTCTTTTTCACCTATAGAATTTTTTCCCAAGAGTTACCAGGCAACTAATTACTGGGTACTTATCAGTGCTCAGCTGAAACAAAAAGATAGATCCTTGCATTTGGCTACACCCTTTTGTCTCTGGGAGTTTCTCTCGAGGGCAGGAAAAAAAAAGACAGGGCTGGGGGGCAGCTTAGGTCTGGCTTTTGCTCTCGGCATCGGCATCAGAGAGAAGACGGTCAGGCTGCTGTTGCTGCGGGAGAAGTTCCACTGGTACCACCGGGTCTGATCCTGAGGAAAGCTACCACCATCTGCTCGTGTGCCCAAGAAATCCTGAGCTCTCCTCCTGCTTCCCTGCTGGAGCTGGGCACTGTCCCACCACCGCTGCTTTTGAGGCCGCTCTGCACCGCAGGCCCACACTGCCCTCCCTGCCGGACATCCCTGCCCTCCAGTGACCACCGACAGAGCTCTGGATTGTATCCGATCCACCAGCCTGGGATTCCTCACCGTTCCAGCTTAGTGTTTTTTTTGTTTCAGAGTCCCAAGAGACCAGACTGCCCCGGGTTTTGTGAAACCAAGCCCCGTCAAGGTCCCTGGTTCTGTTCACTATTAATTGCTGTAGTTGTTGTTGTTTGTTTGCCTTGTTATACATATTAGTAAAGAACTGTTATTTCTATCCGCATATCTCTGCCTGAAAGCCATTTTAATTTTTCTAAATTATAATCATTTGAGGGGAGGAGATTTGAATAATCCATTCCAAGAGAGGCACTGCCCCTCTTTAGCAGATACCTGTCTTCTTTCAAAACCAAGACACTGTGGTTTAAAAGCGGCTTGGTAAATTGTGGTTTGTGAATTCTGGGTCACGAGCAGTCCCAGACCAGGTCGCAGGGGACCGTAATTGGGGTCCCGGCGCATCGGCTGCAATTGTATGTTCAGGCAGTAAATTTATTGGCGTGCCATATGTGTCGTGGTTTGCAAGGGTTTGTGTTGCAAGAATTTGAAATTTATGCGCTTTTGGAGCGTGTCATTAGTGTGTGGTAAGTGTTTTGGGTTTGTGCCTGTTTAAGCTGTGAAAGAATTTTAAAACCCCCGCCTGATCAGCGGAGGGATATCTGTGTTAGTGTGTAGGGAAGCAAAAGGATTTGGAGTGCTTGTACCGTGTTTGGAGTGTGTGCCAGAAGTGCTGTGTGTGAGTTTTGTTTGTGTGGCCGGCAGTGGAATTTTAACCAGTGTATTGTTAAGTAAAAACAGTTGTGAGTGAATAAGCTGTTTATTTTGTGTGTAAAAGGACAAGTGGTGTAGAAGATTTGAAATTACACCCAGTATCGCCTTGGTAACCGGCAGAAGGATTCAGGTTTTGTAGTCCCAGACTGCGGGTTTTTTTTTCCAGCCCCATTCCGACCCCCCCCAAAGGTTTTGATTGTGGGGGGGGCTTGTCTCCACTGTGACAGAACATACTTAATTTTTGTGAGGTTTTGAGATTGCCGGTGTGTGTGTCGAGTGGTATTTTAATTAAGAACTGGTGATCCCTGGTCACAGGGGAGTACGGGACAGTGTGGGGCCGGAGTGGCCCCACTTCCTTCTTGCAGAGGGACTTGTGCTGTGTCCCGTTTGAGTTCTCTGACTTACAGCGAGACTTTATTAAAACCCTTGGTTGAGTGTGTATATTTGGAATTGCTAATGTCTGGCCGAAGCCCGGTTAGTATTTTGCAAAAGTCCCCATCTGTACCCAGATTACGGCTCGACAGGAATTGTGTTAGGTTTTTACTGTACGCTTGCTGCAGTGTGTGAAACTGCTTGCAATTTTTGAGTGCAGTTTAGCTGCAATATAGCCAATGCAGAGTATAACAGAAGACTTTGATAGTGGTTTGTAATCAAGGATTTAAGCAAGGAAGAGGGGACAAGTGTGTGTCTTGTCAATTTGTTTGGTTGTGTTGTTTCCTTTCAAGATTAAAATAAAAAGGTGTTTTCCCCTCCTGTCGTGTAAACCCTGTGGTTTTTTTAGTAAAAGTATATGCCCAGGAGAAGGAGGCATAGGGAAGCCAGTGGAAATCTTTAGGGTGGAACAAGAATACCCAGTATATCGTTGTACCAGAAGAATTTTAAGGATAGGAGCAGGTGAAAGTCAAGAGATTCCTAAAAGCAGTCCTCTGGGATGTATTTTAACACAATGGAAAGAATTGGTGGGCTATGGTGGTACAGAAACCAAGAGAGATGGTTAAGTTTTTTACACAGTGGTGGCCACTTTATAGGCTTGAAGAGGGTGTGAGATGGCTAGCAAGCGGTACACTGCACTGAGACTCTTCTGCAGCTAATGCTCTTCCTATGCCATGAACAGAAGTGGCAGGAAGTAGCTTATGCTGATATGTTTTTTACTTGGGGATCACCCTGAGTGGCAAAGGGATTGTGGAATGAGGCCACCATCTGATCCTTTAGTATTGGCCCTTGAAAAAGACAATAAAGTTACCAAAGGGAAGCCCAAACGGTGTTGTAGTACCTGCTCAATAAATCAGAGGTGCACACATCCCAATAAGGTGTACCAAGGAGAGGCTTTGGAACAAGAGACAGAAGACATACTTAAACCACTCCCTAAAAGGCAGGAAAGGAGGAGGGTGGTGGGGGATGCAGATTCAGAATCACCATTAACTCCAACCTCCCCTGCTTCATCTCTAGCTTCATCTTCCTTCGGAAGGAAAGCAACTAAGGTAGGGGTTTCTCCACCCACTCCTGAACCCAGGGAACCATCCCAATTTTATCCACCACTGCCTAGCAGTGACAGTGAGTGGGATGAACCTGAACCTCCCCCACCAGCTCCCAAACTTCCCTCAAAGGACCTATAGCATCAAGGACCCGAAAACAAATCAGAGAAGTCATTCAAGCACCTCTAAGACAAGCAATGACCTCTGATGGAGAAACAAAACTGATTAAGGTTCCCTTTTCCTCGATTAATTTAGAGATTTGGGAAAAGAGTGCTAAGGGCTATCGAAGTGACCCAATAGGGGTTGCTAAGAAAATGAAGTTTGTGATTAAGCAGCATTTACCTGATTGGGCAGGCCTCCAACTGCTGCTTGATACCTTAACAGAAACTGAGAAGCAATTAGTTTTGAAAGTAGCCAAGGATCTGGCTGAGGATGATTGTAGAACACACAGGAAGATGTTAAAGAGGTATTTCCCCTTCAAGACCCAGGCTGGGATCCTAATAATGATGAGGGGTTGGGACGGTTAAAGAGATACCAGGAATTGATAGTAAAAGGGCTGGAAAGAGCAATCCCCAAAACCATAAACTTGTCAGCCTTATATGCTATCAAACAGGGCCCCTCTCAAACACCTTCTGAATTTCTAGATCACTTGCGAGATGCAATGCGCCGACACACCCCCCTGGATCCTGGATCTGATGAAGGGATGCAGCAATTAATAAATTTATTTTTAGGACAGTCTACAGGAGACATCAGGCAGAAACTCCAGAAGATCCAGGGTCCAAACAGCTGAAATTTAGAAGCTTTACTGGATGAGGCCTAGAGAGTTTTTAGTAACCGAGAAGAAGGATATAAACAAGGGATGAAGAAATTAGTAGCAGTAGTAAAAGAGAGAGAAAAAGGAAAACATGGGCTAAGTCTACCGAAAAGGGACCACCCCAACTGAGAAAAGACCAGTGTGCATTTTGCCAGAGAATTGGCGACTGGAAAAACCAGTGCCCAGAACTAAGAAGGGGTGATGAACATAGAAAAGGTGATCAGAAAAGAGAAAAGTGATTGCTCATGTAAAGGAGGACTAAAGGGGACCAGAGGGGCCTACCCTAGGGGACCCTCTAGTTATAGTCAAACTGGGGAAAATAAAATTTTTGATAGACACAGGGGCAACATTTTCAGTGTTGAATAAGGCCCTAATACCTGTAACCAATGACTATGTTATGGTAAAAAGGGCGACTGGCCAATCTGAAAGAGCTAATTTTTGCAAACCATTGAAGTATAAATTGGGAAAACAGTGCGGAATTCACTGACTTTTATACATGCCTAAAGCTCCATCTGCACTTTTAGGCAGAGATCTGCTAGAGCAACTGGAAGCAAAAATAATATTTAAGAATGGGGAAATTATTTTGGAGGTAAAAGATCAACAATATGTAGAACTGTTAAGTTTAATGTTGATAACCAAAGAAATTGAAGTTGCAAATGAAGAGGAAAATTTCAGGAAAATACTAGATCAAGTATTTCCTGGGGTGTGGGCTTCTGATATACCAGGAAGGGCAAAGAATGCACTACCAGTACAGATCAAACTTAAAGAGAGAGGACAGCCAGTAAAGGTTAAACTATACCCCCTAAGAAGATTTAAGGGCTGTTAACAAAGTAACTGAGGACTTGTACCCAGTAGTTGCCAATCCATACACCCTGTTAACCTGTGTAATACCTGAATTAACTTGGTTTACCATTTTAGATTTAAAGATGCTTTCTTTTGCCTGCCTCTCCATGAAGCCAGCTAGAAAATTTTTACCTTTGAGTGAGAAAGCCCTAAATCTGGATGTAAAACTCAGCTCACATGGTGCATATACCCTAGAAGTATGAGAACTCTCCCACTACCTTTGGGGAGCAGCTTGCAAAGGATTTGGAGTCCTGGGAACCTCCTCCAGGAGAAGGACAGCTCCTCCAGTATGTACATGACCTCTTAATAGCCATCCAGACCCAGGAACAATGCGTAGATTAGACGGTAAGCCTCCTAAACTTTCTGGGCCTGCAAGAGTATCGAGTATCCCAAAAGAAGGCTCGGATGGTAAAGCAAACAGTCATTTACCTGGGCTATGAAGTGAGTGCTGGACAGAGAACCTTAAGGCAAGGTCGCAAGGAGGCAATATGCCAGACCCCAAAGCCTCAGACAGTGAAAGAACTGAGAACCTTTCTAGGCATGACAGGGTGGTGCAGGCTGTGGATTTATAATTATGGATTGCTGGTTAAACCTCTGTATACCTTGATCACGGAAGGAAGCAGAGATCTTCAATGGACAAAAGAAGCAACTCGAGCCTTCAATCAGCTAAAGAAGGCCCTCATGTCAGCATCAGCCTTGGGACTTCCTGACGTGAGTAAGCCATTCTTTTTGTTTTCTCATGAGAAGCAAGGAATCGCTTTAGGAATACTAGCACAAAATCTGGGCCCGTACCGAAGGGTAGTTGCCTACCTCTCCAAACTGCTGGACACAGCAGCTAAGGGGTGCCTGGGGTGTCTCAGAGCCGTTGCAGCAGTAGCAGTGAACATCCAAGAGGCACGCAAGTTCACCCTGGGCCAGAAGATGACTGTGCTAGTGTCCCACACAGTGTCTACAGTCCTAGAAGCGAAAGGGGGGCATTGGCTCTCCCCACAGAGATTCCTGAAGTACCAAGCTATACTGGTAGAACAAGATGATGTTGAGATTGTGGTAACTAACATTGTGAACCCAGCTTCCTTCCTCAGTGAAAGTATGGGAGAACCTGTGATCCATGATTGCCTAGAGACCATTGAAGCCACCTACTCCAGCCACCCGGATCTGAAGGATACCCCATTGGAGGATGCTGAGACCTGGTTCACTGATGGGAGCAGCTATGTCATCAGTGGAAAGAGGCATGCTGGTTATGCAGTTACCACAAGCAGAGAGGTGATAGAGTCAGGACCATTACCAACAAATACCTCTGCGCAGAAGGCTGAGATAATTGCCTTAATTTGAGCCCTAGAGCTGGCAGAAGGAAAAGAAATTAACATCTATAGGGACTCAAGGTATGCATTTGGAGTAGTTCATGCACACGGAGCCATTTAGAAGGAGAGAGGACTGTTGAACTCACAGGGGAAGAATACCTGAAAAGGTAGCCATCATGCACATTAAAGCCGACCCCCCCAAAAAAAAGTGAGCTCTGAATTAGAAGAAGAGAATATGCTAGAGGAAAGGGGGGCAAAAGAAGCAGCAAAAGGTGAGATACTTGATGAGACAATTGAGGCAGCATTGATTCCAGATGGAAAAATTTCTATTGAAGGTAAGCCAATATACAATAAAAAGAATAAAAGACTTATTAAAGTAGAAAAGGCAAGTTATAACCAGGAGGGATGGGCTGTAACAGAAGAAGGGAACTTGTAGTACCCCCTAGTTGTTGTGGTCGTTAGTACAGAGGGAACGTGAGAAAACACAATGGGGAATAGATGCCCTGTATAACCATTTGAAAGAAAGAATACGGGCAAGAAATTACAGGGCACAGTGATACAAGTTACTCGTCAGTGTAGCCTTTGCCTCCAAACTAACCCTAAAAATACCCCAAAGCCTAAAGTGGGACAAATTGGGAAAAGCTGTGGACCTGGGCAACAATGGCAAATTGATTTTACAGAACTGCCCAGAAAGGGAGGGTACTGTTACCTATTGGTGTTAACTGATACCTTTTCAGGATGGCCAGAAGCCTTTCCTGCCAGGACAGCTAAGGCCCGAGAAGTGACCAAAGCACTGTTGCAAGAAATAATACCATGATTTAGAGTTCCAGCCACCATATCCTCAGATAGGGGGCCACACTTTATTTCAAAAATTGTGCAGCAAATAAGTCACCACCTAGGAATAGACTGAGAATTGCATACCCCATACCATCCTCAATCTAGTGGCCAAGTGGAAAAAAAGAACCATTTGATTAAACAACAAATTGTGAGATTGGGGCAAGAAGTAAATTTGCCCTGGCCCCAGGCTCTTTGGCATTATTGCGAATTTGGACAAAACCAAGGGCAAAAGAGAAACTAAGCCCTTTTGAGATATTGTATGGAAGGCCGTATGCAGTTCAAGAGGGAACAACACCCATTCAAGTGGGGGAAGAAACCCTACACAGATATATGGTGGCCCTAAATAAACAGCTTAGAGAAATTGAGAAATATGTGGCTGGAGCTCAAAACAGAGAACTAGATGGGCCAGTACATGATGAACAACCTGGGGATTATCTATACGGACTCAGGTCTTTTGCAGAAAAGACCTTGGAACCACAGTGGGAAGGACCATTCCAGGTGCTCCTCACTACCTTCACTGCAATCAAGATCAAAGAACAGAAGGCCTGGATTCACCACTCCCGAGTGAAGAAAGCCCCAGAGAGAATTTGGAAAGTCACACCAGGCAATAACAAACTGAAGCTGAAGCTCACTCGGAACCATGAATAAATGGACTAATAGTTATTATGGACATTATGTGGAAAGTTGTAACTATTGTAGTAATTACCTTAGCCATAACAAGAGTTAACGCAATACCACGTAGGTATAATGTGACTGGGATATACCGGTGCCAAGGAAGAGCTTATGACCCTTACTCTCGTAAGGCTTCAAACAAAGTGCTAAAAGTCAAAAATGAAAGCTTGTGGGAAGGAAGAAATGTTTGGGGATGTAAGTATGCGTTCATGCAGGATGGGTTCCACGAGGCTTACCACCCACCCATGAAACCCATCCAGATCGGTCCTGGATGCTGTGGCAAATGCATGAGTAAATGTCTTCAGTTTAGTCTCAAAATAGAGGGGTGTGCAATAAGAAGGTATGACATTGACTTCAACATCACTCAAGTATATACTGACCTCCATAAGGACCAGACCACGATTACTGCACCAGTGCCAAGAAAGGCTGTGATCACCCGGATGCCAGCTATTCCAGAAGTAGAGGAGCAAATAACTCCTGTAGTTACCAGGATTGGGCCATATGCTATTAAGAGGACAGGAATTCAGAAGCTGATCGTTAACCCAAAGTAGTCTTTAAAACAAGTAGAAATGAGAGTATAGGTAAATGCTTCCAGAATGTGCCCCATTTCTTAGAAACTCCTTTATGGATTGGACCACTTGGCTTCAAAAAAGTATGCCTCCCAATTTTAGGAATAGGAGCGATCTCACTGGGTTGCTAGGGACAGGACTGGGAGTGTTAAACACAATAGATTCAGAAGTGCTAATGAATAAATTAACCACAGTGGGGAGCGATTTAGTTAAATTACAGCAACCTTTGCAATCCTCTTTGCTAGCACTGGGTAACAATCATTGGAAACTGACCCAAATATTACCAGAATGGGAAAACACAGAGGAGCGAGATCATGCGGTAATAATTAATGCGCTAGGCACAGCTAGTGAAAACATCTTGCTGGCTCTAGGGTGTACTCAAGCACAACTGTGGATGCAAACAGTAGCTGCTGCAGTTATCAGGGAAGGTAGAGAGGGAACATTCCCTGCTGAAATTCGCAAAGTTGTTTGGGACAATGCCTCTGATATAGAGAGGTGTGGAAGGGGCTAACAGCGGGCCTGTTAGCTAAAGGAGCGAGAAGAAGCTGAGAAGCAAGAAGATAAGGAGCCTTCTTCAAGGCTGTTACCAAGGAGACCAAGAGAAGAAGAGAACAGAAGAAAGATAAGGACAGAAGTTCCCAGCTGGATGAAGTATTTTTAGAAGTTACTGTCACGTTTCACCAATAGTGTTATGTTGATTTATTGTGGTGAATAGTTGGGGTAGAAGAACAACTGGAAACAACTGGAAAGTGTATAAAAGGTCGCCCATGTTCGATAATAAACAGTTGCCGCTTTAGACCGCTTGTGGTCTCTGCTTTATGTCGTGACCGCCTCGACAGCGACACCTGGTGACCACCGAGTGATATAACAGCCTGAGTAATATACTCGGGTTTGGACCCATACGAGGTCCTACTGACTGGCAACGTTGACCCGCTGGGAAGAGAGTGGGGGAGGCGGCGTTGGTGAAGCTGAGAGTGGCAGGTGGAAGCCACAGGGAGGTCCGGACCTGATTCCCTTCTATCAAAACACCTGGACGTCAGGTGAGCCACCAATTAGAAAAGAAACAAAAAAAAAAAAAAAAGGGAAATAATCTATCTAAGGAGGAAGAGGCTGTCTTAGCTACATGGAAAGCCTTGTTGAAAAATAAGGCAATTAATACTTCAGATTATGCCCTTCGTAGCATACTGCTGTGGGCTAAATCACAGGACTTTGGCACTGATCCTAATACAGCATTCAGTGTTAAAGCGTGGAAAAAAGTCAGGGACAGACTTTGGGAAGTCATCCGAGCGAGACATAAAACGGTTGTTGATCTAGCGGTTTCCTGGGTATCGCTTTTTGAGGCATTGAAGGAGTGGAAAGCACAGCGTGAGAAAACAGAGTGGGAACAAAGGGGGCAAGATACGGACAAAGGGTCGGGCTCGGTAACGGACTTGGAGTCGATAACAGAGATGGACGGGGGGTTGAGACAGAGACAGAATCCGAGGGGGAAACTGCTTCAGGCTCGGTTGCTATGGAAGTTTCTGGGAAAGCTGCCAAAGCTTCTGGGAAAGATGCCAGAGTTTCTGGGCTGGCTGCCAAAGCTTCCGGGAAAGCTGTCAAAGTTTCCGGGCAAACTGCCAAGGCTTCTGGGAAAGCTGCCAAGGCTTCCGGGCTGATTGCCAAAGCGCTCTCTTATCAATTTCCCAAACCTCTTTATCTAACACCTGCACAGCAGCTCGCCATGGCACCTATGTATACTACCCCCCAACGTCAGCTGGCTGAAATGACTTTAGCAGAGAGAGAGACCCAGCCGTCTGCCCCCCCGCTTCCCTCTGAGCTGCATGAGCAATTTACAAGGTCATATCCTCCATTGCCTGACAGTGACAGCGAAACAGGTGAAGAGTCACCCACAGTAATGCCTGAGTTGGGGCAGGGAGTTGTTGATAGTCCATCTTCTAACAGATCCAGGCCTACTGCCCCATGGACTTTACCACCATGCCAAGTAACCGTGCTTCCTCAACAGCCTCAGAAGTTTTGGGAATTTGTTAGAGAGAAAGCAGCTGAAGAGAAGAACTGGGACATTACAGAGAGATTAGGTGCCCTAAAGGTACCTCAAGAGCAGAGTATTGATATGAATGTTGCCTGTGATAACCCTATGGCCTTTCCAGTTTTTAAAGCTGTTCCTGGAACAGGGCAGAATGACAGCCACCACATCTTTGCCTGGAAGGTTGTGCAAGATCTTTGTAGACAATGTATTTGAGCAATAGCTCTGTAGCAAGGGTTATGACACACTGAAGTTAATTAAAGTTTAACACTACAAAGCTTAGCTGTGCGCTTACAAGATAAGAACAAGCTGCTTTTGAAGATTAGTGTTTTTAATAAATTACATGATGATAGTACTTTAGTATGCTAAAAGATAAGTAGATTAAAGAAAACTGTAACTACAAAAGATGTATGCTTTAGCAAGTAACTAACTAATTTTGAGCTATGCTTTTGCAATATGTATGAGCTAATTAGTGCTTGTATAAGTATGATACTTTTATATACAATAAACAAGACTTGTTAACCATGATACATGAGACTCGTCTCCCGTAGCTTCACAACAGATCTTCAATCGAAAGTGGCTCTGTGCGGCATCAATTCCCCAGATGTAATGCAGTTAATATGTGTAATCAATACCAACATGCTTGCACCTTATGACATCATACACCTTGCTACAATCTTGTTCCAACCGGTACAATACGGTGTGTTTCAAGAGACTTGGAGGCGAGTGGCTGAACGCACAGCTTTAACAAACATGCATTTGCCTCAACATGACCCTCGTCATGCTGTGGGTGTGAATGCCGTATTGGGCACTGGACCTTTTGCTAATCCAGATTTACAGGCAACGTGGGATCCTTTAATTTTGACACAAGCTCAACAAATAGGCATGGGCGCCTTACTTAAGACAATGGAAATGGTAGCCCCAAAACAGAGATATGTCACTATACAGCAAAGAATGAGAGAACCATTTTTGCAATTTGTAGAAAAGCTTGCTGTAGCTATTGAAAAACAGGTAGAAGATGTATCTTTGCAGGATAGATTGTGTATACAATTGGCTAAAGAAAATGCAAAGGGCATGTGAAGGCACGATGTAATAAGCGGAAAACACCTCAGTCAAATGCAAGCAGTAATGTCATGTGTAATCGTTGTGCTAAGTTTGGGCATTACGCTAAACAATGCAGGTCTAAATATCATGCCAATGGTCAGTTGTTACAGGGAAAAGGGAAGAAGAGCGTGAGGGGGCGCGTGGGGACACAAATACCCCAGCAACCACAGCAGCAAGTACGGGCCTTCCCAGCACTGCAAAACTACCCATTTGTGAACAATACTCAGGAGCAACAAGTGGTTCCACAGGGATTGATATACCCACCGCCAACACAGTAACTATCTTTACAAAAGAAATATGCAAAGTACTCCTCGATGCGTATGGTCCAATAGGATGGGGGTTGAGTGCCTTTTTGATGGGGAGATCAAGTAGCACACTTAAAGGTATTTGTGTACATTTAGGTCTTATTGATTCTGACTATTTAGGACAAATTCATGCTATGGTGTTGTGCTGGTTTCAAACAGATTTGGGAGAAACCCTCCCACGGGGTCCCCCTCCCCTCCCCCAACCGGTTCGGGAAGAAAGACTTCCTGAGAGAGAAGTGGAAAAGACCTGTTTATTACACAGGCAAAGCGCTCCCCAGCACAATACCCGATGACAAGAGCTTTGTGCCGCTTACAGAGGGATAACAAACTTGGAAAAGGGCAGGTCTCCTCTTGAAGATGGTCACTGTGTTACGTTGCTCCATCTCCGCTGGTGCTGGGAGAGAAAAGGAGTTGTTATGCAGGGCTGGTCTTGGTGGGGTGGGTCCCCTGTGGAGGCCCCCGGCGCTTTCCCCAGGTCCCCAGTCCGGAGAGATTGGAACAGTTCCAAGGAGAGGGAGAAAAAAGGAAAAAAAAGAGAAAAAAAACCCCTCCAGCTATTCTAGCTCTAAACTAACTACTCACTACTAACTCTCCCGGAGAAACAACAGCTTCTTTTGTCTTGCGGATTCCGCCTCCCCCACTTCAGTCTCAAGGTCCGTCTGAGGAGCAGAGTTTTCCTGGGGAAAAACAAACTGCGCTTTCCCCCCCCCTTTGCACCCAACAGACAATTGAGGGATAAACACATCACCCTAGGACAGGTGTCAATTGATAAACCCTCCTGTAACTATTCAGAAGGGAACCTGCATTGCTCAACTTGTACCTTTTGTGAGTTCTGTTCCAAATACAGTGCACCGAAGTCGCGGCACAGGAAGTTTTGGATCAACGGGATTACCTCAAGTGTTCTGGACTGAAAAGGTGACAGAGAAACCTCTGAAAAAGACATGCATCCTCACCGCCAGCGGATGTCAACCAGAAACCATATCTGTAGAAGGTTTGATCGACACCAGAGCAGATGTCACGATACTCTCGCGACACTGTTGGCCTCAGTCGTGGCCTCTCACTCATGCAAGTTTTGGACTTTTGGGGTTGGGTGGTGCTACAACAGGTGGCCTGTCAGTCATGGTAATTAATGTGAAACACCCTGATGGCCAACAAGCTTACATCAAACCCTATGTTGCCGATACTCCTCAGAGTTTGTGGGGACTAGATTGTCTATCTCAATGGGGTGTCAGAATTACCACGGATTTTTAATAGGGGCCACTGTGATGCAGGGCAATGAACGTCCAGTTGTAGCCTTGACATGGCTGACAGACAAACCTGTCTGGGTTGACCAGTGGCCCCTTACTACTGAAAAACTTATTGCCCCGCAAGAATTGGTCACACAACAATTGCAAGCCGAACATATTGAGGAATCATTGAGCCCCTGGAATACCCCTGTTTTTGTAATAAGAAAAAAATCAGGAAAATGGAGACTCTTACATGATTTGCGGCACATAAATGCTGTAATGGCAACCATGGGAGCCTTGCAACCAGGCCTTCCTACACCTACAATGATTCCACAGGGATGGCAAATAGTTGTCATTGATCTGAAAGACTGTTTTTTTACTATTCCATTGGCTGAGCAAGACAGAGAAAAATTCGCTTTTACTGTGCCTTCCACAAATCATGTTGAACCCAATAAAAGATATCAATGGAAAGTACTTCCCCAAGGGATGAAAAATTTGCCAACTATCTGTCAATGGTTTGTGGCACAGGCCTTGTCGAAAGTGCAGGAGCAATTTAATAACTGCTATTGCTACCATTACATGGATGATATCTTGTTGGCATCTGACAACAAACAACAGTAGTCAGCTCTTAAACAATGTACTGTGACAAGTCTGAAAGCTTTTGGTTTAATCATTGCTCCAGAGAAAGTGCAGGAACACATGCCTTGGAAATATCTGGGTATGCTGGTGACTAACACTCGAGTTATGCCTCAACCTGTGAAATCAGGCATTGATGTCAAAAATGTTACTGATGTACAGAAATTGGCTGGTTCAATAGGCTGGATTCGGCCATATTTGGGCATAACCAATCAGCAGATGCAACCATTGTATGATTTACTGTCAGGGATCACTTCCTCTACTGACGAGAGGCAATTGACCCCGGCAGCAAAAAAGACCTTGGAAGAAATCAAAGTGGCCTTGGCACACAAATTTGTTAACAGAATAGATACCTCTGTTACTGTTCAATTGTTCATTTTGAAAGATCATAAAATACCATGTAGAATATTGTGTCAATGGAGCGATAAATGGGAAGACCACCTGCATATTTTAGAATGGATCTTTTTGTCTTTCAGATCCCAGAAAACAGCACCAGGACTTTATGAGCTCTTTGCAGATATTATCATCAAAGGCCGCAGGCGTTGTCACAAAATTTTGGGATGTGACCCTGTGACCATTGTCATACCTGTACAACAGTGGTATTTTGAATGGTGCTTTCAAAATAATCACCAATTGCAATCTGCCTTATCTTTTTTCACAGGCCAAATAAAATACCATCTGCCTTCTCATCCTGTTTTAAAATTGGCCAAAGAGATTCCTTTTGAAGGGAAGCAAATTTGTTTTCCTGTTCCAGTGGAAGGTATAACAGTCTTTACAGATGGATCAGGGAAAATCGGAAAAGCAGCTGTAGCTTGGAAAAAGGATGATCACTGGGAGTATAAGACAATGATTCAGCAAGGGTCTCCTCAACTGGTTGAACTTTGTGCAGTTCTTTTGGCTTTCACTTTATTTCCTGCTTCTCTAAATATAGTCACTGATTCCATTTATGTGGCTAATTTGGTTAAGCATTTAGATCAAGCAGTGTTGTATAATAGTCAAGAGAAACCACTATTTACTATGTTAGTGAAATTATGGACTGTTATCTGTGCTCGAAAACATCCTTATTTCATCATGCACATTCGTAGCCACACATCATTACCTGGGTTTTTTGTTGAGGGTAATGCCTATGTGGATTCTTTGGTAGCGGCTGCTGCAGTCAAAACTGTACCCAATGTGTTGCAGCAGGCAGTTCTGTCTCATCAGTTTTTTCATCAGAGTGCCCAAGCTTTACAGCAGCAATTCAAACTGTCTTCTGGTGTCCTAGGTTACAATGTAAGTTGTGCCCAAAGTATGTATTCTATCCCCATCTTCATGAGCTGTTGAAACCAGGTGGGGCAGTGTTTCCCTTCCCTCCTGTTCATGGGCCCAACAATGCCTTTCCCCACTGGATTCACAGAGAACAAGAGCTACCAGACGTTTCTACAGGATCACTGCTTTGACAAGACCATCTCATCTGGACTGCTACTACCACCCTAACAGGGTGTCAGGTTGTATTCTGACTCTGTCAGTAGTTTGTTTTTTTTTTTGTACTATTGCATTTATTTTATTTTATTTCTTTTATTTCTTTTCTTTTCCTCTTATTAAATTGTATTTCTGACTTGGAGTCTCTCACTGGTTTTGCTTTCAAACCAGCACAGTGACCCCATGCTGCAGCAATCTGGGGAGGACTGTTCCTCGTGAGATGGACTCATGTTGGAGAAGTTCATGGAGAACTGTCTCCCAGGGGAGGGACCCCACAGCGCAGCAGGGAAACAACTCCTCTCCCTGAGCAGTGGAAGAAGCCACAGGTGATGAACTGACCATAATCCCCGATTCCCTGTCTCCCTGTGCTGTTGGTAGGAGGAGGCAGATCTGAGAAGGAGGGAAGGGTGGGGGGAAGGTGTTTTTAAAGGTTTTATTTTACTTCTCATTATCCTGCTCTGATTTTGTTAGGTATAAATTCAGTTCATATCTCTAATTTGAGCTTGTTTTGCCTGTGACAATATTTGGTGAGTGATTTCTCCCAGTCCTTATCTCAACACATGAACCCTTCATTATATTTTCTTTCCCCTGTCCAGCTGCATAGGGGAGTGAGTGAGCAGCTTTGATGGGTGCCTGGCATCCAGCCAGCATCAACCCACTTCACCGAGCAACCACTATGTGTCCTGAAGTCCTGCTCCCCAGGAAGTGGCTGAACATTGCTTGCTGATGGGGAGTAGAGAATAAACTTTTTTCTTTGCTTGTGTGTGTGCAAACTTTTGCTTTTGCTTTTGAAAAATGCCTTATCTCAACCTATGAGTTGTTTTCCATCTTATGTTCTCTCCCCTGTCCAGCTGGGGAGTAGTAGAGCAGCTTGGGCACCTGGCATCCAGCCACAGTCAACCCACCACACTTGAATAAGAATGCTCCTGTCTTTACAGTGATATTGTCCGCTTTGCTTGAAAAGAAAGTGATGTCCATTTGTTTTAGTTCATAAAGTAACAAACTATACAGGTAACCAGAGTGATGTTATATATGGATATGGAATTTTGTTAGGTGTTCAAATGTATAACAACATTACCTCCTAATTTATTTTTATATGGTTGTGGTAAAGACCCACAGATAGCATGGTAAAATTGTTTGCATGACTGTCTCAAATACTTAAAGTACTCATTAAAAAACCCCACAACACAACTATATATAACCTTTATTATTCAAGTTTTATTCATGTTGCAAGTAGGTAAAACCTTATAAAATAAGGGCCTTGTTACCCCTGTAAAATCATAGCTCAGGCCTGCTACTTCTGCTAAGTAGGACTATGGGAAAGTGACTCAGCTGAATCAGAGGTAGAAAAACAAGTTATATAACCATTACGTGTTCACATCGTGGTTTATGGTGGTTGGTTGAATTACTTTTGTTGTGCTTAAATGGGATGTACCTGATAATGGGCTAACTGCTTAAAAAGGCCTGGGTTTTTCAATAAATGGATTCCCTTTTGCACCTGCCTGGGGACTGTGTCATTTTGTATTGTTAAATACCCCTTCTCCCTAGATGGGTGATGGGCTCTGACTCTGGGACCTGTGACTCGCATGAGTGCCATATGGGAACTGTTCCTCCTCATTTCCTCCCTCATCTCCCTCATTTCCTCTCTGAGTTCTTTAACCACAGCAGAGACCTGAGCCTGCATTGGGCCACTGATCATACTCTCGTAATTTCTGAGCTTGCTGGCGACAGAACCCACTGTCTCTCGGTTGTCCTCGGCATTAATTGTTGCAATGAATGTGGCATATGGAGATGGTCCTAGAGTTGCCAGATTCCACAACATTTGCGCTGTGCATCTAACCTTGTCAGGGTCATTATCATGCTGTCCGCTCCTCCCAAAAAGTACCTCCAATACCGCCACTTCTCTCAGCTGTTGGATCCCCTCCTCAAGGGTCTTCCAGCACTTTTTATGATGGTGCTCCCGCATTCTCTCTCTATGGACAAACCTTTCCCTAATACTCATCAAAAGCTGCTCCCAAAGGGAAAGTGGGCCTGACTCCCTTACAAATACTTGGTTCAAACCTGAGTCCTGGGTCAAGGGTCCCAAATTCCTTGCCTCACCACCATCTAGTTGAACACCTGTACCCATAAGGTCCCAGACCCAAATTAACCAGGCTGTATAAGCCTCACGTCCCCATCACACAATATCTTTGTGCAGATTACAGAGACTTTCATACGACAGGGACTCGGTGATGATTTGAGGCTCTGACTCCCCTGCAGGTTGAGGGCCCTGGTTCCCTATCATCATTAACTGGGCACACTGATTTGGCCTTATCCTTCCTCCTCTGCACAGGGGCGACTGCTGCTGGCTGTGACTGCCCCTGTGGTTCAGCTGGAACCTGGACGGTTGTAACGTCTGTGGGTTCTACTGCTGCACCATCGGAATCTCCCTTTTCAGGGCAGGGGGAGGGCTTCCCACCAGCTGGGGCTAATGAGGTTACCACAGGGGAAATGTACTCCCTCAGCATCTGGCCCATCTCATGCATTTCTTTTACCAGAACCCCCACCCAATCTGGCTCGTTTATTTCTGAGGCAGGCTGTGGGGCAGGGTCAGGCTCTAGAGCAGTATCCTTATTCAGAGTGGTTATCCAGGTCAATCCCTCCTTATCCCTGAATGCTAAACAGAACAGGCTTAACATGCATATCAGCAACACCAGCCATTGAATGATGTCATTAGCATTCAGAAAAGATTTAAACCTTTCGAAAACTGGTGGGGTAGACCTAAAAAACTGAGTGAGGGGCTCAGAGAAAACTTCCCCTGGCATCATTTTCCCACAGTATGTACCATTGTTAATGTAACCCCAAAAACACACAGTTAGTGTATGATAGCCTTGAATCCATGTGCCTGCCTTCCAGAGGAAGTTAAAAATCCACTAATTCCTCACCTTTTTAACCCATATAGCAAACTGGATGACAGCTACAGTAGCCTTAGTTATAGGGCCCATGTTTAGGTAAGGGCTTGCAAATGGCAGAAACACAGCCACAACCACATGCCACCCAAACCAGGGTAAGCCAGACCACATGATGCTACTTAATGAGGTTTCTATATTCAGCACACAAAAATAGGTTACCCAGGAACTGTTATTTGTTTTTCACCCTTTCCTCTTGGTGCTCTCAGGCCACACCATTGGGTGCCAAAATCTGTCCTGATTTGAAGGACAGGTGTCTGCCAAGGAAGACAGGAACCTCCCTTGGAATGGAAAATGTGACTCCCTTCCCTCCAAATTATTATAATTTTGAAATTACAGGGCTTTTAGGCAATGATATGGGGAAAGGAATAACAGTTCTTTACTAGGAAGAAAATATATATATATGTAACAAGACAGACAAACAACAACAGTAGCAACAACACAAACAAAAAGGAAAACCCAATAACAGCCTTTTCCTGCCCATCAAGCAATTTCCCTTTGGTGTAGTTATGACCACAATTGGCAGGGGGCGCTGATGGCTCACATCAAGGCAGAGAGGCTGCAGTGACTTCCCCCGCAGCTCCAGGGGGTGCTCTGATGCAAGATCAGGACCTCCGTGGTGGTAATGGTGGCTCAGATGAGGGAGAGGGTTGATTCTCCCCCAGCACCCACATGACCAGTGATTGGTCTTGAGCACTAACAGCAGCCGATACACGCTGGGAAGGGAGGCAGGGCTTTATTGTCATGTCACACTACCATACAGAGAAAAGGTTGCCAGGGGTTTTGCTCCAACTCTAGGCAGTCTTTCACACGGTGGTTCGGGGGGAGGGGAAAGACGGGGGAAAGGGACAATTTCCCCAGGCACCCAGATGGACTGTGTTGCTCTCTTGGTGCTTCTCTCTTGCAAGCAACAGGCTCATAAGCCAGAGGGAGGCAGAGCTCCATGGCAGTGTTGAAAAAAATCCCTGCGCAGGAGAGGTCCAAGGCAAAGAAGCACCGCACAACTGTCTGCTCCCAGCCTGGCAGACTGAACTACCCCCAGCTAGGAAACTGGTGAAACCACACCACTTCTGCCCCCCCAACCATTCCAACAGTATGCTAAGACACTCAGCCACATCTTTTGTCTCTTGATCGCTGTCCATTCACCATCTCCCTGACAACAAATGGGAAGAAAATTCCCTGAGAGAAAAAAAACCCCAAAACAACCTAACCCCTAACAACCACTGGGCTGTGCCAGACCCCCGGAGAGCAGCACTCAGGCCCTGCCCTGTGAGGAGAACTGACTGGGAACCCAGGGCAGATTTAGGAATCCCCAAGAACACAGAGAGAACTCCCACAAAAAGCTGCTCACAAGCCCTCAGGCATTCCCTTGCCCAAAAAACATTCTGAAGAAACTCCACATTCCTTAGGTTTGCATCAAGGTATCCATGGATTTTTCCACTGATATTCTGTGCCGTTTTATCACCTCAACAACCGCCTGAGCAGAGGAATCCTCGGATTCCCCAACCACAAAAATTCCACCTGGTAAAAACAGAAAATTAGTCAGGATTTAAAAAGTGAGAGATTTTTGTGTCTCTGATCCAAGGATGAGCAGAGAATTTGGGATTTTTGGGGGCTGACAACACCCATGTGAAAAACGAGGTTCACTTTCTTGGAAAAATTTAGAAATTTAATAAAAAATAAAAAGAAAATAGACAATTAGGAGAGATAAAAGCAAAATACATTTCCTCGGCTGAGGGTGCCTGGCACAGAACCAGCCAGCACACCTTTAACAAAAGTTTTCCCTTTAAAAAAATCAGCTTGATGCATATTTAAAAATTCACATGCATGATTCAAACATTCCTTTTGAGTGTGAATTCCTTTGTTTAGTCTCAACTCCCCCCTCAACCATTCCATCCGGCAGACCCATCCTCGGGTGTCTCCATTCCATCTGATAACACAGGTCCATAAATTCTTCTCCTGGGGTTCTGGTCATTTTCATTTGGACAAGATACTTGATAACGGAAGTTTAATCGCTTCCTTGGTCAGCAATCTTCATGCAAGAAAACAATAGACCCTAGTGTTCTCACACTAAGATGCAATCATAAGGAGTATACACTCATCACATTTCTAAATTCTATTAATAAAGAAAATACAGTACAATCTTCCTACATTCTACATACAGTATTCATTTTAATATTTGCAAAAAGCCAACTATATACTATGCATTTATAACACCCAGAAGGCCAACCAACAGAACTACTCCTAAAAAATATCTGGAATTGAGAATAAATGCTTGATTTAGAGTTGTGAACCTCTTTAGGCATTCCAAGATTTTCTTGGAAACGGTTCTGTTATAAATGATTACAAGCCAATTCAAAATAAAGGAATTTATTTAGCAAAATTTCTAACACCAAATTAAAAGCTACAATAAAAGTGAAACAACATCTATCGAATGCTACGTGGACAGAGTGACAGTACAAGGGTACCATCTAACCTCGACCACACACGCCAAGCTTAGGCATGTGGGTTTTATACAGTTTTTTTACCCCAAGGCTAAGTCTATTGAAAGTCTAAGTATGCATGTGTTTCTCAATTTCCAAATGGAGGTTTGAAAGGAGTTCCCGTCTGCATGAAAGGATTGCTTGATAGTCTTCCTGGATTTCATCTTGGGAGGGGTGACGTGATCATCCCCCTGATCATCTTCCGGATCTCCACCAAGATTGATATCAGATGTTGAGGAGCTGTGAAGTGGAGGTCCATCTTTGATGTGATGCCTCAGGGTTTGGGGTTTCAGTGTCTTGTTCTAGTGGGTAGGCTGCTTGATAGTCAGTGGTGCTGGGCCTTGAGCACAGGGTGATAGGGGCAGGGTAGTTTGGGTTTCTGCACAGGATTCACCTCTTCAAGGACACTCTCCGAGATCCGAGCCCCAAAGATAAACAACATAGAAGGATGGAACACCGTCATTTGGAACTGTTGATTGGACAACGAATGGGGCATATGCAAATGGACTGAAACCTAGGAAAAGGGGGGGATTTTGTAACCCGCTCTCCTTTTGCCGGCATACAGGGAGCGACCCAGGCAGCCACTGCTGTGGCTGCCGGGGCTGGCCTTGAAGGCCTAAAATAAAGTTCACTTCAACCTTACCCGACTGGCCTCTGCCTCTGCCTCAGTTTCAGGCATCAGTTTTGGCGAGCCAGCAGGAGGGTTTGAGGCTGCTGGGAACCCTTGGGGACCAAGCACTTTTCATCTTATCAGCGGAGGTCCTGAGGCGCCAGCACCAGAGCCCTTGAGACAGAGGCGTGAGTGATTGGGTAAAGGGGCGTCTTGTTTAGCGTCCGGGTTTGTTGTTGAGATCTTTGTAAGGCGTGATTTTGTTGCGATCCTAGGCAGGGCTTTTGGAGTCTCTAGCCTGACCCGGGGGAAGGGCTACCTCCCTATCAGGGTGCTGAGTGTCCTGAGCCGAAGTGCGGCGCAGGTGATAGCTGTGTAGTTTTGAAAGTCCCGAGTTCTAATCCCAGGTCGGGTTTGAGTGCTTTTGTTTGTGGGATATCAGAATGGGCTGCATATACTCTAGCGAGGGTGGTAGCAAAGCAATCCCCAGGGACAGCCCTCTCGGGCTAGTACTGAGAAACTGGACGAAGATGGTTGGGGAAGAGTCCCTGCTTGTAAGACCCAAACTGATTAGGCTTTCGGAGACATTGTGGCCAGCATATACATTAGACAATGGAGAGGTGTGGCCTCAATTTGGGAGTTTAGATAAAAGCCTGATATCTAGTTTAATGTCGTGTTTGCGTGGGGATAGGTGCTTTGAGGAATTACAGTATGCCCGCTTGTTTCTGGCCCTGGCTCGCGAACAGGCTCGAGATAGTAAAAAGGAAAATATTATGGTTGTACGAAAGAAAAGAGAAAAGCCGTTTCTCTGTAGCATGTGTAATCAAGACCAGCCAGAGGACCTAGTGGCCCCTGCGCTGAGAGCTGGGTCCGGCTATGGTGCAGCCGCTCCCCTGCCCCCACCACCCTACTCGCAGCCACGGGGCCGGCCCGGGCCTCGGGCAGTGAAAAGGGAGGAGGAGGAGTTTCGGCAGCGCCGGACACCGTCTCCGTCCCCATCCACTTCACCCCCCCGAAGGGTGGGAAAAGGGGGGAGGGGAAGCCAGCAGCAGCAGCTTCTGGCCCCATCCAGAAAAAGGGGGGGTAGGGCCAGAGAATCTCGCAGAGAAGGCTCAGACTGTACGAGCCGTAAGGGGAGGGATCCCTCCCCCGATCTCGGGCCCGTCCGTTGCCACAGCAACCCCGAAGGCCAAGGAGCTGTCTCGGGGGATGATATCATCAAAGGCGGACGGGCAGCAGGGACAGCCAGACGCAGGTCTTACAGTTTATCTGGGAGTAGAGCTAAGCTGCTAGTTATAACAGAATCTGAGAGCTCTCGCTCAGACAGCTCTGAGGACGAAGAAAGTGAGGAAATAGACGAAATTACAAATAGGCGCAGGAGGGGAAGAATTGCGAGGAGGGCTATCAGAGAGCGAAGCCCAATTGCCTGCCGTACTAGGAAAGGGAAAAAGGAAAGGGAGCCAGTTCTTCAAGCTCCATTAAGACAAGCAGTTGGTAATCAAGGGCCAGTGTATGTGAAGGTTCCGTACTCCCTCATAGAGTTAGAACAGTGGAAATCTACAGTGGGGAAGTACAAAGAGAACCCAGACAAGGTAGCCCAATTAGTGAAGAGGGCTATTAATTCCCAAAATCCTGATTGGGCTGACTTAAATTCTATGCTAGATACATTACTTGATCCCACAGAAAGACGAATGGTCAATAAAGCTATCACTACTTTTGTTGAAGGGGGCATAGCCAGTGGAATGCTTCAAGGCACTGTCACTCAGATCTTCCCCCAAGAAAACCCAGAGTGGAATCCGAATACTCCCGGGGAGTTAGCGAGATTAAAACGATATCAAAACCTCGTGGTGTATGGATTGAAGCATGGTGTCCCTAAGGCTATAAACTGGTCAAAACTTTACGAAGTTAGGCAAAATTATGATGAGTCGCCTACTGATTTTTTAAACCGATTAAGAGAAACTGCTATCAAATACACAGATCTAGATCCTGAGTCAGGTGATGGTAAAGCACATCTGGTTCTGCTGTTTATGGGCCAAGCTTCAAATGATATAAGAAGGAAACTGCAGAAGATGGAGGGGGTCCGAGATATGGATAAATTGTTAGAGGTGGCTTGGAAGGTGTTTCGGGATAGAGGTCCGACGGAAAGGGGCAAGTCCCAACCTGTTAAGAAGGCAGCACAGGAAGGGTCATTTAGGAAGACTTCCCCTACGGAGAAGGACCGGTGTACCCTCTGTAAGAATTTAGGGCACTGGAGAAGAACGTGCCCACTGTTGAAAGAAAAATCCTCGGTTCCCCAGCTCCCAGTGGTACGGACCTCGGGCGGTTCAGGGTCCGATTGATGCAGACCGAGGGCTACCCCCCCAGCAGAGCCCTCGGTTATAGCTAAGCTGGGGAAAGAAGATATAGAGTTTTTGGTGGATACAGGAGTGGCTTACTCTGTGTTGAATACTTTGGAAGGGAAACTGAGTCACGATACCGTACATGTTGTTGGGGCAACCGGGGTAAGTGAAACTCGACCTTTCTTTCAGCCCTTGGACTTCAAATTAGGGAAGCATTGGGTGACTCATCAATTCCTTTATATGCCCAACTCCCCCAAACCATTGCTGGGCAGGGACTTATTAGAAAGATTGGAGGCAGAGATTAAATTCAGGAGGGGGAAGGGTGTACAAATCATAATCCCTGAATCTAAATTTGTCCAAGTCGCTGCACTCTTTGTACAGGAAAAACACGATGAAATCCCCGCTAAAGTCAAGAATGTAGTAAACCCAATAGTGTGGGCTGGTGATGTCCCGGGAAGATCTAAACGAGCAGAACCGGTGAGGGTTACACTCAAACCAGGAGCTACACCAGTAAGACAAAAACAATATCCCTTAAAATTGGAAAGCCATATAGGACTAGTGCCTATTATTGAAAATTTCCTACAACATGGTCTGTTGATGCCATGTGAATCCAAATTTAACACCCCTATTTTAGATATTTAGAAAGCTGATGGAAAACGGTACCAGTTAGTGCAAGACCTAAGGGCCATTAATGGAATCACTGAGGACATACACTCGGTGGTAGCTAATCCTTACACCCTTTTGACCACACTAACAGACGAATTGGGGTGGTTTACTGTAGTAGATCTAAAGGATGCCTTTTTTTGCATTCCCGTACACAAAGATAGCCAAGAGCTTTTTGCTTTCGAGTGGGAAAACCCTACAACAGGGAGGAAAAGCCAACTCACTTGGACGGTTTTACCGCAAGGGTTCAAAAACAGCGCAACTCTCTTTGGGAATCAGCTGGCAAAGGAACTGGAGGACTGGAGAAGACTAGAGCCGGAAGCAGTTGTTCTTCAATATGTTGACATCCTGATTGCAGCTGGATCCAGGGAGGATTGTGTACGATTTACTGTGAGTTTGCTAAACTTTTTGGGATCTAGTGGATATAAGGTTTCGAAAGACAAAATGCAGATTGCTAAAGAAGAAGTGGTCTACTTGGGACTGGAGATCTTCCGCGCACACCGACGGCTTAGTAAGGAACGGAAGGAGGCCATCTGTCGGCTCCCTGAGCCCCACACTGTAAGAGAAATGCAAGCCTTCCTGGGAATGGTGGGCTGGTGTCGATTATGGATAGCTAATTATGGATTATTAGTAAAACCCCTGTATGGAGCCTTAAAAGCAGCTGAGAGAGGGATTATTGAGTGGACTGAAGCGTCCAGAGCAGCTTTCAAACAGTTGAAGCGTTCTCTCATGTCAGCTCCTGCACTGGGATTGCCAAACTTAACTAAACCTTTTGAACTCTTTACACATGAAAGGCTGAATATGGCCCTGGGGGGTACTGGCACAGCGCCTCGGGGATCAACGGAGGGCTGTGGCTTACTTTTCCAAACAGCTGGACAATGTAGCCTAAGGCTGGCCAGGGTGCCTGAAGGCTGTGGCAGCTACAGTTATCCTGACCCAAGAAGCCCAAAAGCTTACCCTTGGGCAACACATGGTGGTGTACATACCCCATGCTGTAGCCGCTGTGCTTGAGCAGAAGGGGGAACATTGGTTATCGGGTAATTGGATGCTTAAGTATCAAGCGCTATTGCTAGAGCAGGATGACGTTACCTTGAAAACAACTTCTGTCGTTAACCCAGCCATGTTCTTGTCATCCACCTTAATTGAGGGAGTGCCTGAACACGACTGCTTGCAAACAATTGAGGAAGTCCATTCTAGTCGACCAGATCTAAAGGACAGGCCTCTGGAAGATCCAGATTGGGAACTTTTCACGGATGGCAGCAGCTTTATGAAGAGTGGTAAAAGGATGACTGGCTATGCCGTGACCACGCTGGACAGAGTGGTTGAGGCCAGGGCCCTGCCAGCAGATGTGTCATCGCAGAAGGCTGAATTGATCGCCTTGACGAGGGCCTTAGACCTGAGTAAAGGGATGAAGGTAAATATATGGACCGATTCTAAGTATGCATTTAGTGTCGTCCATGCCCACGGAGCCATTTGGAAGGAGAGAGGGCTTCTGAACACTCAAGGCCACCAAATTAAACACGCTGAACAAATACTTGCTCTCTTAGAAAGCATCCAGAAACCCAAAGAAGTGGCTATTATGCACTGCAAAGGCCACCAAAAAGGAAAAACCGTTCCAGAATTAGGAAATCGTTTTGCTGATAAAGCAGCTAAGGGAATCGCAGAAAAGGGCATCCTAGCAGTAATTCCATCAAAAGAGATTGATTTGTCTGAGTTCACCCCAAAATATGATCAAGCAGATCATAAGTTAATTAAGATCCTTAAGGCTGAAATCACAGAGAGCGGATAGGCTGTTACGCCCGCAAATCAGGTTGTGGTACCACCCCTGATCTTGCGAGAGTTAGCCCAGAGAGAGCATGAGAACACCCATTTTGGGGCTGAAAATCTCTTGAAACATTTAAAAAAGGTAGTGGTAGGTAAAGGAATGGCTGACATCGCACAATCGGTAGTAAGTAAATGTGAAGTGTGCTGTAAGAATAATCCTGATACGAGAAAAAGAGTAGTGTTGGGAGTAACAAAGGCAGGGGATCTCCCAGGAGATTATTGGCAAATAGATTTTGCAGAGTTACCGCGTAAAGAGGGATACCGGTATCTCCTGGTATTGGTTGATACTTTCAGTGGATGGCCGGAAGCTTACCCCTGTCGTACCAACATAGCTAAAGAAGTGATAAAAGTCCTCCTTAACCATATAATTCTGAGGTTTGGGGTTCCCTTGGGAATGTCGTCAGATAGGGGGCCACACTTTGTCGCAATGGTAATTAAAGAAATCAGCCAAATTTTGGGAATCACTTGGGACTTGCACACATCATATAGGCCCCAAGCAAGTGGTAAGGTGGAACGCATGAATGGGACTCTTAAAACACAAATTAGTAAAATTTGTCAAGAGACATCTATGACATGGGTTCAAGCATTGCCTATAGCTCTGCTGAGAGTTCGTATTCAACCCAAGCGAAGGGATAACATTAGTCCCTATGAATCCCTATGAAATATTGTATGGGAGGCCCTATCAGATTCCACATATTCCTGGTGAAGTCCATATGAGGGGAAAACTTGATTTACAAAAGTATTTAATGGCTTTAAGTTCTACCTTGCAGAGGCTTCAAACCCACATCGTGTCATCGAGACCCATGGGATTGGATACGCCTGTACATCCGTTCCAACCTGGAGACTGGGTCTATGTTAAGTGGTGGGACAGTGATCCTTTGCGAGCCAGGTGGAATGGACCATTTCAAGTACTGTTGACGACTTTCACCACAGTCAAGGTTGCTGGTAAAGGACCATGGATTCACTACTCCAGAGTCAAGAAAGCTTCTGCCCCCAATGATAGTAAACCTTAAAACAGCTCTCTTTTCGTATTTGTAAGCATTGTCATTGTATTTAGGTAGAGACTCGACAAGGTAGAGGCCTTGTCAAGCCTCTAAAAGGGGGGAACTGATGCCTCAAGGTTTGGGGTTTCAGTGTCTTGTTCTAGTGGGTAGGCTGCTTGATAGTCAGTGGTGCTGGGCCTTGAGCACAGGGTGATAGGGGCAGGGTAGTTTGGGTTTCTGCACAGGATTCACCTCTTCAAGGACACTCTCTCCGAGCTCCGAGCCCCAAAGATAAACAACGTAGAAGGATGGGACACCGTCGTTTGGAACTGTTGATTGGACAACGAATGGGGCATATGCAAATGGACTGAAACCTAGAAAAAGGGGGGGATTTTGGAACCCCCCCTCCTTTTGCTGGCATACAGGGAGCGACCCAGGCAGCCACTGCTGTGGCTGCCGGGGCTGGCCTTGAAGGCCTAAAATAAAGTTCACTTCAACCTTACCCCGACTGGCCTCTGCCTTCGCCTCAGTTTCAGGCATCAGATGAATGGGCCATCCTCCAGTTCCGCCTTGTCATTTCTTTTGCAAAATGTGTTGGTCATACAGCTCACACAATGGACTCTGAAACCTTGGAGATGCCTTTGAGTAGCTTTTAGTAAACTAAATCTTTGATACAATATTATATACACGAATTTATCTATTACATCTATTACAGTCCCCCACCTTTTTATTTACTCAATAAATTTGTGTTTGTTTTAAAATCTTAATTTTCTATTTACTAATCATCTTTGGACACATCATATTCGTCCTATTCTTCTTGTGTTATCTTACAATATTTTTGGAAAGATAAATTCTCTTCTTTGACTCTATTTTCAAATTCTTTCAAGGCTTCTGCAGCCTTGCTTTGTTCTTTCAACTCCATCAGTCTAGGTGTTTTGGAGAGTGGTCCAGTTTTTCCTCTAGCTAATTCAGGGTCAGTAGGTAGGGCTGCAATTTGCATGCCTTGTACTACTGAGTGAATTAGCTGAATGAACCACGGGATTAGACAAGGTAGGAATATGATTCCGGCTATTGAACATAAGATAAAGAACACTAACTTTTTCTACTAGTTACTTTGCTCAAACAGCTGATCTTACTATGAGGCCTGAAGTATGGAATTCCATTTTTGGACAGGTACATGGGCTACTTTTTTAATTTCAGCTGCCAATCCTCTTATTGTTTCTCTATAGTCATCAATTTTGATACAACATTCTGATTCATTAAATCTCCCACAGACTCCCCCTTCTTCTGCTAATAAGTAATCTAGAGCCAATCTATTTTGGTAAACGAATGCTCTCATTTGGGAGTGCTGTTTGGCCAGTAATTCTAAAGCTTCTGAGGTGTGATTAGAGACTATTTCTACCACTGCTTGAAGTCTTATCAGTCTGTTTAAAAGATAGATAGGGGTCTGGTAACCCTAACTCTCGTCATTTGCCCAGGTTGCAGGACCATAATATTCTATTATTCTTTCAGCAGGCCATTCTTCTTCTCCCTATTTCTGGCTTCCCCCTGCTAAAGGCAATACTTTTTTCAAGTCTCTTTTCTGTCTGTCTAGAGTTTCATATAATGGGGCCCTCAGCAAATTGCTTTCTGTCTTGGGTAAAATAAAAAAGAAGGGCCTAATCATTCTTAAAGTGCAAGACCTCTTCCATTTTCGAGGTAACTTGCTATAGGCCTTCTTTCCACATATCTAATAGATGCTATCAGGAGCTTTCCACTTTATATTTACCTTTTCAGGTTCTTTCTAGTACTTTTGCAGACTTTCAAGGGACTGGTAGGGATTAGCTCCAGGACTCATAATCTAATTGATTCAAACTATTCACAATTGCCTTTTTTCTCTTGGCTCAAAAACCCCGTTGGAGGTTCAGGCTGCCAGACTTTTGATTTGTTATTTGAATTTATTGTTAAGGTGGATATGCAGGAGATGTAGCGCACTAACTCAATGTATTCTCCACTTTCTTTGCTGATACAAAAAGTTCTAATGATTCTTTTTTCTAGGATCCACCCTTCAGGTCTCTGAATAGTTCTTGATATCTGAGTATTGTCTTATTTTAGGAGTTGTTCTGGAGTTAAACCCTCACTTTTCTATGGCTATTTTTCTGCTGATTTTAATCCTCTGCAAATCTAGCAATTAGATAGACTTAATTCAGTGGCAATTTCTTGCATCAAATGTATAAATAGGTTCTGATTTGGGGCAGGCAATCCCCAGTCTCTATATTGTTTTTCTAACTGCGCATAATGTTCACTTAATGTTTTTAGTCTTTCCTGTTCCATTCTTTTTCTCTTCTGCCTCTTGTCTCTTTAATTCTTGTGTTAACATTTGTACTTTACTTTCAGGGTCGAGTCATTCCTCATTTCTTGAAAAACAGAAGGTCTCATCAAATTGCAAACATGTCTTATCATCTTCTTATTTTAGGAGATCTAATACTATGGGTTCATTTCTTGAGAGTGTTTTTCCCTCATGTTTGAGGTTTTTTTCTACCTAATACATTTTTCTATCCATAGTACACATATTTAATTTGCTTTTATCATAGCATGAAACGATTCCTGTGCCTGCTAGAGATGGCTTTTCCAGCTAGTCCTGGCTGGCCCTGGCTAGGAATCGTTCCAGACTCGGTTAGGCAGTAGCAGGCGGACCGGCCACCACCCCCCGGTAGGTCAGAGGTACACGAGAGCTGTTGGTGAGGCTTCGACGAAGGATCAGAAGGAGGCCTCGTGGCAAGATAGAGTTTATTGTCACATGCACCCCATGGTGCAGGCAGCCACAAGGCCGAGGAGAAAGAGAGAGAGAGAGAAGAGAGAGGGCAAGAGAGAGATGAAGAGAGTGAGCTGGGGGCGGGGTTAGTGATTATAAGGGACTGGAAAGAGGGGTGGACACAAGAGGGAAAACCAATCAGGTGAATGGGGATGGCACACAGACAACCACTGGAATACGAGGGGTGGGGAACTTCCCAGCCTGCTCCAATCTGGGACCAAGTCTCTCCGAGGTCTCTGGAATGAGGGGGAGAGGCCTCCCGGAGGGGGGCAGACACTGGGAGGAGAGCAACAGATGATTGACAACAGATTGCAACAGAGGGGGACAAAAGCAGGGAATTTCCCAGGTGGGAGATTGTACCAAATGGGGAGAAGTACAGGGGGAACTTGGATTAAACCATTACAGAACAAATGATTATTAACAATAAGTAAAAACCAGAAAACGCGCCGCTACAATAGCACAGTCTATTAATTTGATAGTATCCTAGAAAAATAGATTTCTTTCTCCCACTTATCCACATAGTCTGATTACACTGGTCACAAACAGAGATAGTTGGTATCTTTCTTATCTCCTGTTTGTAAATTTCGTGTGTCTTGGACTGCCTGTCCTTAGTAATTGCCTTTGGGTCATGACATACTGTCCCTTTTTCTGATTCACAAATTTTATATTGAGTGTCATTAAAGAGACAATATCTTTTTCCCTTATCTCCTGGACAATGATAATGTGACTGATACTTCAGGTTCTTTACTTGTCTTTCTGGTGCCACTTCCAGGCATGGTTCACACTCCTTCATGAGGGTCAGCCTCTGCAGGCTCTCGGAGGGGAATCCCCCTGTCTCGCTCAGGACTAGACTCAGGACTACGAGGACTCTCCACCATATCATTCTTCTGCTTTTCTCTTCGCCCATAGGGTAGCAGTCTGCGGCAGGGTAATCCATCTTCTCGGCAGCAGGCATATGTTTCTGGAGTCCTGTTGGTCTGAGCTGCAAACCTCCTTTAAAGGCACTCCACCGGGTCAACCTGATTGTATCTGAGTAACAAGGTACTTTAATTGTCTTTCTGCACTTAACATCGAGCACTTCAGCCTCGGCATCCAATTGTCCTTTTGTTCCCTTTTTATATATATAATACCACTCTGGAGAATCTAACTCCAGTAGACCCAAGTTAGTGGCAATTGCTAAGAAACAGCTAGTCTCTTTTTGTTCTTCCTTCAAACAATTAGTATGCAGTCTACTTGGTCTACGCCCCCCTTTACAATGAACAACCCAAGTCAGCTTACAGTATACACACTTGAAGTAAACAGAGGGAAAGCATTCACAATTTGGCTTTATACAACTTATCTGATCCCCTCTGTTCATTGGTGGTGGCACTGCAATCTGATTTTCAGATCTCCAGGAGATGAGGACACTCTCTACTTCTGAGCAGTGTCTTGAGGCTCCACCTTCTTCACTCTCGAAGCGTGTGTCCACCCCTTTTCTGCAGTCCTAATTGCTGTATTTGTAGTGAGAAGAACAGTGAAGGGACTTTCCCAATGAGGTGCTAGAGGGATTTCCCTCTAGGTTTTTACTAAGACTTTATCACTAAGATTTATTTTGTGTATTGCAAAACCCAAAGGGGCACTTTGAGAGATGAGCCCCTTCTTTCGTAGATCTTGTAAATTTTATTAATGGCAATTAGATATGGTTGAATCTGGGTATCCTCTATTTGAGGATGCCCAACTGGCATTCTATGTTTGTAAGGCATTCTATAAAGCATTTCAAATGGTGACAATCCTGTTTCTGAATGAGGCGTAGTTCTTATGTTTAGAAGGGCTAGAGGAAGGCATTTTACTCAAGACCTTTTGGTCTCTATCATTAATTTGGACAGTTGAGTCTTCAGTGTTTGGTTCATTCTTTCCACTTGCCCAGAGCTTTGGGGGTGCCAAGGGGTGTGATATTGCCATCGAATTCCTAGAGCTTCTGTAGTCTGTTTGATAGTTTTGGAGGTGAAATGTGTTCCCTGATCAGAATCGATATGATCTATTATCCCATAGCGAGGGATAATTTCTTCTAACAATACTTTTGATACTGTCTGGGCAGTAGCTCTTGCCCTAGGGAAGGCTTCTACCCAGTGAGTTAATTTGTCCACTATTACCAATAAAAATTTATATCTCCCCACCTTAGGTAAATCAGTGAAGTCCACTTGGATTCTTTCAAACGGGCGATAGGCAACTGGGCGTCCCCTTAAAGCTGTGTGTCTGGATGTAGCCCGATTAATCCTCTGGCAAATCATACACCCATGCACTTCTTGTTTAGCTAATTCATAGATTCTTTTACATCTGAAAAATTTCAAAAATTGTTCTGCTAGAGCCTGGGCTCCCCAGTGCGTTTGCTGATGCAATCTTTTCAGAATTTTCTTGGTATATTCTTTTGATACCAGTTCCCTTCTATCAGGTAATTTCTACCTCTCTTCCTCTAGCTTTTCCCCTATCTTTTTAAATTCCTCAATTTCTCTCTGAGAGGGGTATGGGGGATATTCTTGAGTTCCCCCCTCCTCCCTTCTATGGATATAGGATATTGTTTAATTCTAATAGGTTCTTCAGGTTTTTCTATTTTAATTGAAATTGGCTCTATTTCCAATCTCTCCACCTCCCCTTGAGAACACTAAACTTTTGGATCAATTTTGTCTTCATCCTTAGTAGTCAGTTTGTATAGGCTTACCACTAATTGTGAATCTCTTACAGTCAGATTTATTCTCAGGGCTATAATCATGTCCCTCCCCAACAAATTGTAATCTGCTTCTTCTACCAAAAGCAAATTCCCTATACAAATTTTATTATCAGATTCAATTTCTACGTTCTTAATTATCGACACTTTGAATGGGTCTCCCTTCGCCCCGACTATCGTTATCTTATCTTTACTTTTGAAACAACCTGGGGGCAGTTTTTGCACTGTGCTTCCCTCCCGACTATCCTTATCTTATCTTTACTTTTGAAACAACTTGGGAATCTCTCACAATTAGACTGATTCTCAGCACTACAATCAAGTCTCTTCTCAAGAGACTACAATCGGCTTCTTCTAATAACAACACGTTGCCAAGACAAAACTCTGTCTACGTTTTTCATCACTGGAAGGAACCCCAAATGGTTCCCTCTTTACACCTACTACTAACACTGTCTCCCCACTCCTCTGGCAACTAGACAACGAGCCCCGAGACCTGCGGGGCTGCTCTTCTCAGCGCCCACGCTCACTAAAAACTCCAACTCTTCGTCTCTGGGGTTGGACCTGACCTGGGTGTCTGGGGGCCAGGACCAGGAAGGGATTAGGATGGGGCGGGGGCCTGCGAGGGTTGAGGGAGCGGGGCTGTTACGACCCGTTCAAAGTGAACTAAGTTCGTATTTAGTTTCTTAGAGTACAAAGGAGGCCAAAAATGCTGTTTAACCAAAATCAGTATACTTTATTCAATATCAATGTACCCACCAAAGCTGATATACTTTATTCAATGTATCCACCAAAAATGATATGCAATAACAAGAGAAAGAAACGGAAGAGAGAAAGCTATATAGATAAAAGCAAGAGAGAAAAGAGAGATAGGACAGATAGGATATAATTACCACAGAGAGAGACAAAGTCCTCACAGCAGTCCAATAGGTCCGCCTTCGCAAATCCTCGTAGCGCGCCGCTAATAGATTTGTCTTCGCAGAACCCTCGTGGAGCTGATAGATCTTCGTCTTCTGTGGGGAGGTCCTCAAAAGGGGTCTCTTCTGAGGCAGAATATATAGTTCTCCAGAGTGGGGGGAGAAATCTCGTGAGTCTAGGCCCAATGCACAAGGAGAGGGGGGAGAAGTCCCGTGATGGAGTCCAGGCCCATGCACAATGCGAGGGAGGGGGAGAACAGGGCAAGCTGTGCTGCTACACCTCAGGCACAGGTGGTACAGAATCCAGGGGCAGTGTAGCGTGCTGCGACTGCCATTGTTTCAGCAGGATGTATGTCCGGGAACTCTGTTCCCAAGCAAACACATCTAGCCAGGAATGGCAATTCTCGTAGCAGTTACATCAGCTCTTGAGGTTTCCCTCTTGTTCCCCCCCAAAGTCTCCACGACGAAAAACGTGAGACAAAATTGAGGGTCTTCGGGCCCAATGTCACACCACCCCGTGGCTCACGATTGACATCTGGCAGCAGGATTCATAGTGTTCATGTGATGTCTTCAGGACTCCATCATCTCTCGTTGGCAATATATCCCAGAAAAAGTAGAAGACAGGACAGAAGGAAAAAAAAAAAAAAAAAAAAAAAAAAAAAAAAAAAAAAAAAGAGAGAGAAATAGCAGAAAAAAGAACAAAAAGGTGGGCACTAATCATTCAATATCAATTAATCTCATAATTATAACAATTATATTAATTCAAAATTTTCACAATTTAAAACAAAATTTTAAACTCCATTAATTAAAACAAATATCATCACAATTATAACAATTATATTAATTTAAAATTCTCACAATTTAAACTCAATTAAAACAAATAACATATTAAATTAATCAATAATTATATTAATTCGTTAAAATTGAATCAAAAATTCAAACAATTTTAAACTCAATTAAAACAAATAGTTTCAAACAATTAAAACTAATTTAAAACAAAATCAAATCAAAATTCAAACAAGTAAAACAAATAATTAAAAGAAAATCTAAATACAAAATCAAAATAGTAAATAAAGTTAAAAATCTTTAATCTCTAACTAAAATCTATTTAAAATCCATAACTATGGCTTACTTACACGGTCTGTCTTGTGTTAACATCTTTGAACATGTGTATAAGAGGAAATACTTAAATTGTGTACATTCATGACTAAAGTTAATCATTTTACCTGTTTCATCACTTTCTAATTCATAAAAAATAAAGTTGCCAATAAAACAAAGCCAATCAAAACTAAAATCAAAAACAAAAAAGAAATAAATTTCTTTTACTTTGTGATGAACAGTTACCAAAATTTTCTGTCCATCTTTTTGATCTTTTCTAAAATTTCTATTAAATCCTGATGAAGTAACATTGCTTCACCTGAGTAGGGTTCATACCTATAGCAGTAGGCCATAGCTTATGGATCAGTGTATAATTAAATTGTAAAAGGTAATAAAAATAACTAAAGCTAAACAAGAAAAAAAATCACAACCTATAATTTTAGTTAAATTGCAAACACAAAAATTTAAATAATTTTTAGTGTCTAATATTTCATCACAAGCAGTTCTGTAGCAGGTGAAGTCTGCTGTGACCGTCTCCATTGTTCAGGTTCATGCTGGCAAACACCTGAGAACAGCACTTGGCCGACATCCCACCTCAGCCAGGCCAGTCTGTGTTCCTTGGGGTCTCAGAGCCCGCCCGTCCCTTCAGGGTTCTGCTTTCTGTGTCCTTGGGGTTTCTTTGGAGATGATTGTGAGGCAAAGTGAGGGATCCTTTGGACAGCCTCTTATAGATACCACTACCACCCCGTGACTCATAATCATTCTATCTAAGTCTTCGAGACTCATCATTTTAGTAGCATAACAAAAAAAAAAACCAAAGGGACAAAGCAAAACAACAACAACAAAAAAATAAAAACAAAAAAACAAAATCACAAAATAAAAACAAGACTAAGCAAAAATAAAAAAATTCACAAAATAATTACAAAGCAGTTTCAATTATAATATGATTTAAAAACAAACAAACAAAGACTAAACAACACAATACAGTAAAAAAAAAATCCTTAAAAAGTTTTTTGCTGTAAGGGCTAGTTCACTCCATTGCTTGTGTGGTTTGTCTTGTACTAATAATTTTAGGGGTATTATCAACAAATGGGTTATCAACTAAACTATGTGCAGTCATTATAGACATCAATTATGTTAACTGTTTCCTTATTTTCTAAAATAGTTGACAACACAAACTTAATCAAAACTAAAATTAAAAACAAAACAATAGGAATGTCACAATTTGTTCAAAATACTTGTAGCAGTAAGTAAAACACAAAAAAAAATTTAAAACTTTTAATATTCACTGCTGCATTTTCTACAAACACTATATCACAAAAAGTTTTCAAACAATGCAAAATTCTAAATTAACAATTTACTATTTTCACTAATTTGATGGCCTATTCCCTATGCTCAAAAAGATAGGGAATAGCTCTATCATAATTCAATCTTGAATGCAATAATAATAATAATAATAAATTAAATATTAAATAATAAAACATTGCATATGATTAACATAAAAGCTGAAGTTATATTTTTGTAATGGGGTAATAGTTAAAATTCACTAAGTTCAATTAAAGTTAAAATTTTCCTTTAAAAATCATTGGCACTGTCCCAAATTATTGTCAAAATTTTAATAAAAATTAAAACACAGTTAACTGTATCCATAATTAAGCCTGGATGCAGTTAAAAGCAAATAAAATATAACACTAAGTATATCAATTATCAATTTGTTGTCATTCACATTTTACTCTTTTCAATTTTGATAATATGTTTAATAACAGCCACTGATAAATTCTCAAGCTAATCAAAACAACTGCAGTGGTTGTTGTAATTTGGTAAAATCTCTAATTTTAATAGCAAATTTATTCATTAATATTTCTGTATCAATACCATTTAAAAATTTCTAATCATGTTACCACAAAAGTATCACTAGTTTTATCATGATTTACGGGGTCTTCATGTCCCACGGTAGTCTCCTGTAAAAATTAAGCACAACAAAATCTGCCAAAAAGAGGCAGAAGATTAACAGAATCACAGAATTCCAATGCTCTTTCCCTGGACTATCAAAAGCTACACATGCACATTTATCCCAAGGAGGTTTTAACACAAGTGGTCCAGGATAATGTGATGGGTTCTTAAAATCATTTGGTCTCTGTAGTGAGGGAATTGACTGAACATCCTGATTTCTCTCCTGTGGTTTGGCTTGAGGGTTTACTGACCACTCAGGGGAAAATGAAAGATCTACCTTGGCAACTGAGGCAGGTTTATCAATCTGAGCATGCCACTTTCTTACTGAGGCTCTGTGAGCCACCTTGTCAGGCGGGAGAGTCCTGGCAGTGACAGCCTTAATAACTCCAAAAGGGCTTCTCTGGAAAATCGGTTGCTGACTTGCGATCTTCTCAATTACTACCAGAGCTAGACAAACGACAAAAAGCCCCTTTTCCCAGGTAGTGTGCCTCTTTTCAGCATCTTTAAAACCACGAAAATAAAAACCAACAGGTCTGGTAGAATCCACAGGAATCAGTTGCAACATGTAAAATGACAATTCCAAAACAACAAAACAACACTGTACTTGAAAACGGTCTGTAAAGAAAATCAAACCTAAAACATGAGGAGCAGTTACTTCAAAAATTATCAATTTCAATGCTTTTTCATGAGAATCATTCCATTCCCACTTAACTTTGTTTCTCAGCAGGTTATAAAGTGGTTCGGCAACAGTAGAAAAATCTGGGACATGTTTTTCCCAAAACATCAACAATCCTAAAACAAGTTGTAGGTCTTTCTTGTATTCAGGCATTTTAATTTGATCTGAGGAGTTTAAGGTACTTCCTTTCCACCAAATTCCTAAAAGTTTCACTTCATCAAGATTTTCCAAGTGAGAAATTATTTTTAAACAATTAAGTTCGGCTCTCTGCCCAGATTCTATGAAAGGAGAGGTGCAACGGACAGAACCAGTTGGACCAGTTTGGTCTCTCCCTTCTAAGGGAATTGTGTTTTTTAAATTTATTTCAGGCTGCATGGGTATGCTGGTGGCTTTGTGAACACTTTCCAAAAATTGGTCAGGTGTATTAACTATATTTTCACTGGCGCAGAAAGCTGTGGACACTGTCACAGAACCTGTGTCACATTTATGCGACTCAAAATCATCATTATTAACACAATTATGTTCTGTTTCAACGGAGGATGTCAAACAAGAGCAACAGTTTTCTCCACAGTTTTTTACCAATCCCAATTCTGCTTCTCCCTCTTTTTCGGAGTCAGCAGCGTTTGAATTATTAGAACATTCATTTATCAAGGCAGCCCGTAAGAAATTATTTTCCTCCTGCAACAAATGGTTTTTGGTTTTCTCTTTATGTAATTGTTCTTGCAACACTTCAACCAGGTTTTGAAGAGAGTCAATAATTGTTCCCTCTTGCTCACACCGCTTAAAGCGGTTTTCTATAGCAGCTGTAAGGCATGTGCCTAGAACAGAGCAAATTTTTGCTTTATCATGGTGAAATCCAAACTTTGTTTCATGTTGTATTTTATCAATCACACTTTCTAAATTAAACCAATTAACTTTTGCCCATTCTTCTCCCCCAGGAGAGGGTTGGGCATTGTGTTTTGCCAACAAGTTATAAAATGCAGTTTTATCGTTTTTAGTAATTTTTACGGAGGGACAAAACAAACCACCCCAGGGAGGTCAAGCTTAGTTACATGGACACGCACAGCCCTTGCTGTGTTACCCTCCTCCTCCCTGGGTGGGTGAAGAGACCAAATCTGCTTGGAAGGTATGCTTAGTTACTTACTTTGTCTCTTCGTGACAACCAAGCAGTCTACACAACACAATTTAACATACACACACACAAACACACACACACACACACAAAAAACAATTTCTCCTTTGCACTAAGAAACTTTTTGGTAAATCTCTGAAGACAGAAAAAACAGAACTTCAGTAGGGTTGCTTTTTGCAGGCCCCTCTGTCTAATCAGAGATCCTGTCCGTGACGCCAATTATGTTACGACCCGTTCAAAGTGAACTAAGTTCGTATTTAGTTTCTTAGAGTACAAAGGAGGCCAAAAATGCTGTTTAACCAAAATCAGTATGCTTTATTCAATATCAATGTACCCACCAAAGCTGATATGCTTTATTTAATATACCCACCAAAATGATATGCAATAACAAGAGAAAGAAACGGAAGAGAGAAAGCTATATAGATAAAAGCAAGAGAGAAAAGAGAGATAGGACAGATAGGATATAATTACCACAGAGAGAGACGGAGTCTTCACAGCAGTCCAATAGGTCCGCCTTCACAAATCCTCGTAGCGCGCCGCTAATAGACAAAAAACGTGAGACAAAATTGAGGGTCTTCGGGCCGACTGTCACAGGGGCCCATCTGTCTGAAGGAGGGATCTCTTGGGGTTGGGAGGTGGGCGGGGTTTGGAAAGTTAGACAGGATCGGGGGTGCTGATGCTGCCCGCGGCGGAGCCCACGCCCTGCAGGGGCGGTGTGGCCCGCCCTGGGATTCTCCCGGCGCTGGCACCAGGCACGGGGGTGGAAGGTAATAATCTAGGGGCTCTCACACTATCCCCCCCCCCCCCCCCCCGCAGTCTTTGCCTTCATGGAAAAGAGCTTGACGTCTGTCTTTCTCCACAATCACACTCCCCCTCGTCTCATTTCTTTCTTAAAAGCTCTCACATCCCCAGTATTAATTGGAACGTTTACAAATCTAATGATTCTGGGTGCGGTAGGTACTTCCTGTAAAGGGAAGAGGTTATATTTGTCATCTTCGTTTTCACTCCCCTCTTCACTCATTAGCTTAACCCTTCTCCGAGTTCGGCTTGCTGGAGGAGAACTCACTGGAGCCGGCTTTCTGGCTCCTGTGGGCTGCGGGACAGGCGGGGGCGGAGGAAAAAGCAGCTGAGGAGTATTCAGAGCTTTTTTTAAGGGGGGGGGGGGGCCGCCTAGGGTGGTTGCGGGGGCAGCGCCACAAATTTTGGTGGGACTTTGTGCTGAATTCCTTCTTAGCTTTCGCTAAGAGCAGGGATCCTTTCCCAAACTGTTTTATCACAAACCGGGTTCCACGTTTTCGGATTACTTACCCGTCCGGCGAGCTGAGCTGTGGGTCTGTTCATCCGGTGAAAAATCTTCGGTTTGCGTCCTGGGCTTCTACCAGCCCATAGCTAAAAAGAGTTTACCAGTTTCCCGAACTCAGAGGAACGTGCCTTCCCTTTTAGCTTCCTTGTGATCGATTCCCAAGACTCCCCTGAGTCTGGGTTTGATGAGCAAATGAGTTTTTCTGATTCGCTTCCCTGTCAGCTGACCAAGCCTCTCGCGAGGGATTGGAACTGTGGCTTTCAGGTCCACACTCGGGTCGTGACCAAGTCATGTCTCATCCACTCACTCAATCACACCCACTCAACCAAGCAATACTTACAGCAATTTTCTTGCGTGGAAATCTTCGTACACGGAGAATTTTTTACAAGTGAAAATTGTAGCCGTGGCTCCGAAAAGACTCTCCTAGGTCTTTTCCCGAGTTCTCTGCTATTCCTTGGATCCAGGACTTTTCCTTTTTATTGTGGCACTTTATCTAATCTTTGGTTCGCGATACAATAGGTGCTACGGAGCTTCCCGCTTTGCTGGGCCACCGAAAATCGGCAGGGCATCTCTCGTGCAAAGGGATTCCGCAGCACCAATATTGCATTCGAGTCATGGCACCAATCTGTTATAAATTATTAGAAGCCAATTCAAAAATAAAAGAATTTATTTAGCAAAGTTTCTAACACTGAATTAAAAGCCACAATAAAAGAGGGACAACATCTATCGAATGCTACGTGGACAGAGTGACAGTACAAGGGTACCATCTAACCTCGACCACACACGCCAAGCTTAGGCATGTGGGTTTTATACAGTTTTTTTACCCCAAGGCTAAGTCTATTGAAAGTCTAAGTATGCATGTGTTTCTCAATTTCCAAATGGAGGTTTGAAAGGAGTTCCCGTCTGCATGAAAGGATTGCTTGATAGTCTTCCTGGATTTCATCTTGGGAGGGGTGACGTGATCATCCCCCTGATCATCTTCCGGATCTCCACCAAGATTGATATCAGATGTTGAGGAGCTGTGAAGTAGAGGTCCATCTTTGATGAATGGGCCATCTCCAGTTCCGTCTTGTCATTTCTTTTGCAAAATGTGTTGGTCATACAGCTCACACAATGGACTCTGAAACCTTGGAGATGCCTTTGAGTAGCTTTTAGTAAACTAAATCTTTGATACAATATTATATACACGAACTTTTCTATTACATCCATTACCCTTCTTTTCAGCCTGAACAGAAGAAAGCTGATAACTTCAGAACTCTGCCCCTAAACTCAGCCTTTCTGCTCCTAAACAAGACCTTTGGGTGAACTTTGTGTCTTTGACACACCTGGTTTAGGCCAGGTTTAGAGGTAGAAAGGCTGGGATTAGGGACAGCAAGGTGACGTTTAGGGGCATGCAGGCCGGGCTGAGGGGATATCTAGGTGAGGGCTCCTGTAGGTGGGACAGGAGGGTCCTCAAGGCAGAGGGAAGAGGAAGTTCCTACACTGGGAAGGGACAGAGGAAGGTCCCACCCCAGGCTGTGAGGGGACAGGAGGGTCCCCAAAATGGCAGAAAGAGCAGAAAGGAGTCCCAGACCTCAGGGATGGGGTCCCACCTTGAGGTGTGAGGGGAGAAGTGGTTCAGAGGGGTGAAGATGAAGGTCCAAACATGGAGGCTGAGGGGACAGAAGGGTCACCATGGCAGGAGGAAGATGAAGGACCATGCCCAGGCTGTGAGGGGACAGGAGGGTCCCCAAAATGGTGGAAGGAGCAGAAAGGAGTCCCAGACCTCAGGGATGGGGTCCCACCTTGAGGTGTGAGAGGAGAAGTAGTTCAGGACCCTCAGGGGGAGAAGATGAAGGTCCAAACATGGAGGCTGAGGGGACAGAAGGGTCTCCATGGCAGGAGGAAGATGAAGGACCATGCCCAGGCTGTGAGGGGACAGGAGGGTCCCCAAAATGGCAGAAAGAGCAGAAAGGAGTCCCAGACCTCATGGATGGGGTCCCACCTTGAGGTGTGAGGGGAGAAGAGTTTCAAGACCCTCAGGGGGAGAAGATGAAGGTCCAAACATGGAGGGTGAGGGGACAGAAGGGTCACCATGGCAGGAGGAAGATGA
>OU383795.1:113463-155801 GCA_910950805.1 Acrocephalus scirpaceus scirpaceus
CTTGCCGCCTAGGCACAAGTTTTAATTAGTAGCAGCTTTCTCAGCTCGAAAGAAGCCTGCTCAGAATCGTTCGTGCAACTCCCATAACGGCAAGTGATTCTGACATGGTTGCAGTACACACTGAGCTTCTGACCACAGCTTGTTCTCCAAAAGGGGGCTTTGGCCTCCTGCCGCCTAGGCACAAGTTCGACTTAGTAGCAGCTTTCTCAGCTCGAAAGAAGCCTTCTCAGCGTCGTTCGTGCCTCTCTTATCACAGCAAGTGATTCTGACATGGTTGCAGTTCACACGGAGCTTGTGTGGACAAATTGTTCTCCAAAAAAAGGGTTTTGTCTCCTGTTTCCTAAGCACAAATTCGACTTGGTAGCAGCTGTCTTAGCTCCAAAGAAGCCTGCTTAGCATCGTTCGTGTATTTCCCATCACGGCAAGTGATTCTGACATGGTTGCAGTTCACACGGAGCTTGTGCGCACAGCTTGTGCTCCAAAAGCGGGGTTTTGCCTCTTGCCGCCTAGGCACAAGTTTTAATTAGTAGCAGCTTTTTCAGCTCGAAAGAAGCCTGCTCAGAATCGTTCGTGCCTCTCCCATCACGGCAAGTGATTCTGACATGGTTGCAGTTCACACAGAGCTTGTGCGCACAGCTTGTGCTGCAAAATAAGGGTTTTGTCTCCTGCCTCCTAGGCAAGAGTGCGATTTGTTCACTGCTTTGTTAGCTGGAAAGAAGCCTGCTCAGCATCGTTTGTGCATTTCCCATCACGGCAAGTGATTCTGACATGGTTGCAGTTCACACCGAGCTTGTGCGCACAGCTTGTGCTCCAAAAGGGGGTTTGGCCTCTTGCCGCCTAGGCACAAGTTTTAATTAGTAGCAGCTTTCTCAGCTCGAAAGAAGCCTGCTCAGAATCGTTCGTGCCTCTCCCATCACGGCAAGTGATTCTGACATGGTTGCAGTTCACACAGAGCTTGTGCGCACAGCTTGTGCTCCAAAATAAGGGTTTTGTCTACTGCCTCCTAGGCAAGTGTGCGATTTGTTCACTGCTTTGTTAGCTGGAAAGAAGCCTGCTCAGCATCGTTTGTGCATTTCCCATAACGGCAAGTGATTCTGACATGGTTGCAATTCACACGGAGCTTGTGCGCACAGCTTGTGCCTCAAAATAGGGGTTTTGCCTCCTGCCGCCTAGGTAAGAGTGCGATTTGTTCACAGCTTTCTCAGCTCGAAAAAAGCATTCTCAGCGTCGTTCGTGCTTCTCCCATCACGGCTAGTGATTCTGACATGGTTACAGTTCACACGGAGCTTGTGCGCACAGCTTTTGCTCCAAAAACGGGTTATTTCTTCCTGCCTTCTAGGCACAAGTGCCATTTGTTCGCATTTTTCTCAGCTCGAAAGAAGCCTGCTCAGCATCGTTCGTGCCTCTCCCATCACGGTAAGTGATTCTGACATGGTTGCAGTTCACACAGAGCTTGTGCACACAGCTTGTGCTCCAAAAGCGGGGTTTTGCCTCTTGCCGCCTAGGCACAAGTTTTAATTAGTAGCAGCTTTTTCAGCTCGAAAGAAGCCTGCTCAGAATCGTTCGTGCCTCTCCCATCACGGTAAGTGATTCTGACATGGTTGCAGTTCACACGGAGCTTGTGCGCACAGCTTGTGCTCCAAAAGCGGGGTTTTGCCTCCTGCCGCCTAGGCACAAGTTTTACTAAGTTGCAGGTTTCTCAGCTCGAAAGAAACCTGCTCAGTATCGTTCGTGCTTCTCCTATCACGGTAAGTGATTCTGACATGGTTGCAGTTCACACGGAGCTTGTGTGCACAAATTGTGCTCCAAAAAAAGGGTTTTGTCTCCTGTTTCCTAAGCACAACTTCGACTTGGTAGCAGCTTTCTTAGCTCGAAAGAAGCCTGCTCAGCATCGTTCGTGCCTCTCCCATCACGGCAAGTGATTCTGACATGGTTGCAGTTCACACGGAGCTTGTGTGCACAAATTGTGCTCCAAAAAAAGGGTTTTGTCTCCTGTTTCCTAAGCACAAATTCGACTTGGTAGCAGCTTTCTTAGCTCGAAAGAAGCCTGCTCAGCATCGTTCTTGTTTCTCCCATCACGGCAAGAGATTCTGACATGGTTGCAATTCACACGGAGCTTGTGCACACAGCTTGTGCTCCAAAAGCGGGGTTTTGCCTCCTGCCGCCTAGGCACAAGTTTTACTAAGTTGCAGGTTTCTCAGCTCGAGAGAAACCTGCTCAGTATCGTTCGTGCTTCTCCTATCACGGTAAGTGATTCTGACATGGTTGCAGTTCGCACGGTGCTTGTGCGCACAGCTTGTGCTCCAAAAGCGGGGTTTTGCCTTCTGCCGCCTAGGCAAGAGTGCGATTTGTTCACAGCTTTGTTAGCTGGAAAGAAGCCTGCTCAGCATCGTTTGTGCATTTCCCATCACGGCAAGTGATTCTGACATGGTTGCAGTTCACACAGAGCTTGTGCACACAGCTTTTGCTCCAAAAGCGGGTTATTTCTTCCTGCCTTCTAGGCACAAGTGCGATTTGTTCACATTTTTCTCAGCTCGAAAGAAGCCTGCTCAGCATCGTTCGTGCCTCTCCCATCACGGCAAGAGATTTTGACATGGTTGCAGTACACACTGAGCTTCTGACCACAGCTTGTTCTCCAAAAGGGGGCTTTGGCCTCCTGCCGCCTAGGCACAAGGTCGACTTAGTAGCAGCTTTCTCAGCTCGAAAGAAGCCTTCTCAGCGTCGTTCGTGCCTCTCCCATCACGGCAAGTGATTCTGACATGGTTGCAGTTCACACAGAGCTTGTGCGCACAGCTTGTGCTCCAAAATAAGGGTTTTGTCTCCTGCCTCCTAGGCAAGAGTGCGATTTGTTCACTGCTTTGTTAGCTGGAAAGAAGCCTGCTCAGCATCGTTTGTGCATTTCCCATAACGGCAAGTGATTCTGACATGGTTGCAGTTCACACCGAGCTTGTGCGCACAGCTTGTGCTCCAAAAGGGGGTTTGGCCTCTTGCCGCCGAGGCACAAGTTTTAATTAGTAGCAGCTTTCTCAGCTCGAAAGAAGCCTGCTCAGAATCGTTCGTGCTTCTCCCATAACGGCAAGTGATTCTGACATGGTTGCAGTACACACTGAGCTTCTGACCACAGCTTGTTCTCCAAAAGGGGGCTTTGGCCTCCTGCCGCCTAGGCACAAGTTCGACTTAGTAGCAGCTTTCTCAGCTCGAAAGAAGCCTTCTCAGCGTCGTTCGTGCCTCTCTTATCACAGCAAGTGATTCTGACATGGTTGCAGTTCACACGGAGCTTGTGTGGACAAATTGTTCTCCAAAAAAAGGGTTTTGTCTCCTGTTTCCTAAGCACAAATTCGACTTGGTAGCAGCTGTCTTAGCTCCAAAGAAGCCTGCTTAGCATCGTTCGTGTATTTCCCATCACGGCAAGTGATTCTGACATGGTTGCAGTACACACGGAACTTGTGCGCACAGCTTTGGCTCCAAAATACGAGTTTTGCCTCCTGCCTTCTAGGCAAGAGTGCGATTTGTTCACAGCTTTCTCAGCTCGAAAAAAGCCTTCTCAGCGTCGTTCGTGCCTCTCCCATCACGGCAAGAGATTCTGACATGGTTGCAGTTCACACGGAGCTTGTGCGCACAGCTTTTGCTCCAAAAGCGGGGTTTTGCCTCCTGCCGCCTAGGCACAAGTTTTACTAAGTTGCAGGTTTCTCAGCTCGAAAGAAACCTGCTCAGTATCGTTCGTGCTTCTCCTATCACGGTAAGTGATTCTGGCATGGTTGCAGTCCACACAGAGCTTGTGCGCACATCTTGTGCTCCAAAAGCGGGGTTTTGCCTTCTGCCGCCTAGGCAAGAGTGCGATTTGTTCACAGCTTTGTTAGCTGGAAAGAAGCCTGCTCAGCATCGTTTGTGCATTTCCCATCACGGCAAGTGATTCTGACATGGTTGCAGTTCACACAGAGCTTGTGCACACAGCTTTTGCTCCAAAAGCGGGTTATTTCTTCCTGCCTTCTAGGCACAAGTGCGATTTGTTCACATTTTTCTCAGCTCGAAAGAAGCCTGCTCAGCATCGTTCGTGCCTCTCCCATCACGGCAAGAGATTTTGACATGGTTGCAGTACACACTGAGCTTCTGACCACAGCTTGTTCTCCAAAAGGGGGCTTTGGCCTCCTGCCGCCTAGGCACAAGGTCGACTTAGTAGCAGCTTTCTCAGCTCGAAAGAAGCCTTCTCAGCGTCATTCGTGCCTCTCCCATCACAGCAAGTGATTCTGACATGGTTGCAGTAGACAGGGAGCTTGTGCGCACAGCTTGTGCTCCAAAAGCGGGGTTTTGACTCCTGCCGCCTAGGCACAAGTTTTAATTATTAGCAGCTTTCTCAGCTCGAAAGAAGCCTGCTCAGCATCGTTTGAGCATTTCCCATCACGGCAAGTGATTCTGACATGGTTGCAGTTCACACAGAGCTTGTGCGCACAGCTTGTGCTCCAAAAGCGGGGTTTTGCCTCTTGCCGCCTAGGCACAAGTTTTAATTAGTAGCAGCTTTTTCAGCTCGAAAAAAGCCTTCTCAGCGTCGTTCGTGCTTCTCCTATCACGGTAAGTGATTCTGACATGGTTGCAGTTGACACGGAGCTTGTGTGCACAAATTGTGCTCCAAAAAAAAGGTTTTGTCTCCTGTTTCCTAAGCACAAATTCGACTTGGTAGCAGCTTTCTTAGCTCGAAAGAAGCCTGCTCAGCATCGTTCTTGTTTCTCCCATCACGGCAAGAGATTCGGACATGGTTGCAATTCACACGGAGCTTGCGCGCACAGCTTGTGCTCCAAAAGCGGGGTTTTGCCTCCTGCCGCCTAGGCACAAGTTTTAATTAGTAGCAGCTTTTTCAGCTCGAAAGAAGCCTGCTCAGAATCGTTCGTGCCTCTCCCATCACGGCAAGTGATTCTGACATGGTTGCAGTTCACACAGAGCTTGTGCGCACAGCTTGTGCTCCAAAAGAAGGGTTTTGTCTCCTGCCTCCTAGGCAAGAGTGCGATTTGTTCACAGCTTTGTTAGCTGGAAAGAAGCCTGCTCAGCATCGTTTGTGCATTTCCCATCACGGCAAGTGATTCTGACATGGTTGCAGTTCACACCGAGCTTGTGCGCACAGCTTGTGCTCCAAAAGGGGGTTTGGCCTCTTGCTGCCTAGGCACAAGTTTTAATTAGTAGCAGCTTTCTCAGCTCGAAAGAAGCCTGCTCAGAATCGTTCGTGCAACTCCCATAACGGCAAGTGATTCTGACATGGTTGCAATTCACACGGAGCTTGTGCGCACAGCTTGTGCCTCAAAGTAGGGGTTTTGCCTCCTGCCGCCTAGGTAAGAGTGCGATTTGTTCACAGCTTTCTGAGCTCGAAAGAAGCCTTCTCAGCGTCGTTCGTGCTTCTCCCATCACGGCTAGTGATTCTGACATGGTTGCAGTTCACACGGAGCTTGTGCGCACAGCTTTTGCTCCAAAAGCGGGTTATTTCTTCCTGCCTTCTAGGCACAAGTGCCATTTGTTCGCATTTTTCTCAGCTCGAAAGAAGCCTGCTCAGCATCGTTCGTGCCTCTCCCATCACGGCAAGTGAATCTGACATGGTTGCAGTTCACACAAAGCTTGTGTGCACAAATTGTGCTCCAAAAAAAGGGTTTTGTCTCCTGTTTCCTAAGCACAAATTCGACTTGGTAGCAGCTTTTTTAGCTCGAAAGAAGCCTGCTCAGCATCGTTCTTGTTTCTCCCATCACGGCAAGAGATTCTGACATGGTTGCAATTCACACGGAGGTTGTGCGCACAGCTTGTGCTCCAAAAGCGGGGTTTTGCCTCCTGCCGCCTAGGCACAAGTTTTACTAAGTTGCAGGTTTCTCAGCTCGAGAGAAACCTGCTCAGTATCGTTCGTGCTTCTCCTATCACGGTAAGTGATTCTGGCATGGTTGCAGTCCACACAGAGCTTGTGCGCACATCTTGTGCTCCAAAAGCGGGGTTTTGCCTTCTGCCGCCTAGGCAAGAGTGCGATTTGTTCACAGCTTTGTTAGCTGGAAAGAAGCCTGCTCAGCATCGTTTGTGCATTTCCCATCACGGCAAGTGATTCTGACATGGTTGCAGTTCACACAGAGCTTGTGCACACAGCTTTTGCTCCAAAAGCGGGTTATTTCTTCCTGCCTTCTAGGCACAAGTGCGATTTGTTCGCAATTTTCTCAGCTCGAAAGAAGCCTGCTCAGCATCGTTCGTGCCTCTCCCATCACGGCAAGAGATTTTGACATGGTTGCAGTACACACTGAGCTTCTGACCACAGCTTGTTCTCCAAAAGGGGGCTTTGGCCTCCTGCCGCCTAGGCACAAGGTCAACTTAGTAGCAGCTTTCTCAGCTCGAAAGAAGCCTTCTCAGCGTCGTTCGTGCCTCTCCCATCACAGCAAGTGATTCTGACATGGTTGCAGTAGACACGGAGCTTGTGCGCACAGCTTGTGCTTCAAAAGCGGGGTTTTGCCTCCTGCCGCCTAGGCACAAGTTTTAATTATTAGCAGCTTTCTCAGCTCGAAAGAAGCCTTCTCAGCATCGTTTGAGCATTTCCCATCACGGCAAGTGAATCTGACGTGGTTGCAGTTCACACAGAGCTTGTGCACACAGCTTGTGCTCCAAAAGCGGGGTTTTGCCTCTTGCCGCCTAGGCACAAGTTTTAATTAGTAGCAGCTTTTTCAGCTCGAAAGAAGCCTGCTCAGAATCGTTCGTGCAACTCCCATAACGGCAAGTGATTCTGACATCGTTGCAGTTCACACAGAGCTTGTGCACACAGCTTTTGCTCCAAAAGCGGGTTACTAAAGGTACCGGAAAAAGAGGGAGCACTTTACCAGGTATACCTCAGGACAGCCCCCTGGGGTTAATGTTAAAATTTTGGGATGAATGGGAAACTAGGAAGAGAAAGAGTAAGGAGAAAATGATACAATATTGTATGGTGGAATGGACTAAAGAAATTATATGACCCGATAATTTGTATTAGCCAATGTATGGGTCATTTGAGAGGGAGATTTGTAAGACTTTAAATGTCTATTTAAATGAGAAGGACCCTATTAACCAGGAAAAAGTGATTATGCTGCTTTATGGCACGGGTCCTGGCCTTCTCCCCTGTGTACTTTAAAATCAAAGAGGAAAAGAAACTGTGGGACCCCCTAGACAATCTCCCCCCTCCTTATCCACCACAACCAGCTTTGCCACCGGAGGTGCCTAATCCAGCACCCCTTGCACCTCAAGCCCCTATGGCTCTGCTCCCGGTACCGGATTAGCCATCAGCACACAGAGCAAGAGGCGGGGAAACGGCACGGGCAGAAAAGTGTGGGGACAGTGATGATGGAGGTGGGGAGGGCCAGTTATATCCATTAAGAGAAATACCAATAGTAAGAAACCAAGGGGGACCAGTTATTGGGTATGTATCAGCACCCCTGAATACTGGAGATGTTAGAGCCTTTAAAAAGGAAATGGGGAAATTACTTGAAGATCCCCTGGGGGTGACTGATAGACTGGATCAGTTTCTAGGACCTAACACCTATACCTGGACAGAGATCCAGTCAATCTTAAACATTTTGTTTACTGCAGAAAAAAGGCAAATGATAAGGCAAGCTAGTATAAAGATCTGGGAAAGATGCCATCAGCAGGGACCCTGGAGAAGTAAAATGGCCAAATGTAGCCCTTATTTGGGACAATAATAATGAACAGGATAGAAAACAAAAAATCCTGATCTCAGGAACATGATTATTCAGGGAATCCAAGAAGCAGTCTCCAGAGGACAAAACAAGGCTTTTAGTGAACACCAAGGGAAGGGTAAGTCACCTAAAGACTAGTGAGAGGGATTGAAGAAAAGTATACAAATGTATTCAGGATTAGATCCTGATACATCTGTTGAGGAAGCATTAATAAAAACTCAGTTTGTCGCAAAGTCATGGGAAGATATCAGGAAGAAACTTGAGAAGTTTAGATGACTGGCAGGAAAGGGGTTTTCAGGAATTGTTGAAAGGCACAAAGGTTTATGTACGTAGAAATGAAGAGAAGGCAAAGGCTAAAAGCTAAGGGATTTTTTGTTTGTGTGTGTGGGTTTTTTAGTTTGTGGCAGCAGTTAAGGAAGTTCAGAAAGCGGCGGGGGGGGGGCTCTGCTCGGCTTTGTTTGCACTGACTAAACGGGAAATTCCTCCTCTCCCATCTCCCATTTGGAGATCTCCTCGCCGGCCCGGCGGATGGGGACTGCCCCACACCAGGAGCAGGGCTACTGCTCCCCCCTGCTGAGTTGCAGGGGTCCATCTTTCAAGTGTTTAAAATGGGAAAACATGTCTGTAATAGAAAAAGGAAAAATAAGTTCCAGCTAGTCAGCTCAAGCGTGTGAATTATTCGCTTTGTATGTGGTTTAGAACTTTTAAAAGAAAAAGTGGGGACTATTTATACAGAGTCAAAGTATGCTTTTGGGATTGTACACACTTTTAGAAAAATTTAGAAGGAAAGAGGTCTGATCAATACCCAAGGGAAGGGGTTAATCCATCAAGAATTAATAATTAGAGTGCTTAAAGCACTGAAAGGACCTAAGAGGATAGCTGTAGTACATATAAAAGGTCATCAACAGAGGTCAAGCTATTCAGGAAAAGGAAATAATATAGCTGATTAGGCTGCAAAGGAAGCAGCTCTTAAATTAGATGAAACCATTCAGTTGAATACTATAACAACTCAAGTCAAAAAGAGTTGCCAAAAAGTTACAGCACTCAGGAGGAGGAAGCTGTAAGAAGGCTAGAAGCAAAAGAAAAAAAAAAAAAAGGGATCAGGGAAAATGGGTACTCCCAGATGGAAGATAAATTTTGCCTAAAGCTTATGCTCAAAAGATTCTAAGGCAATTACATCAATGAGGAACAAGTGCCTTGTGGGATCATTTCTTAAAATATTATGGGTGTACTGGGTTTGGTTTTTTGGTTTGTTTGTTTGTTTTTTAGTTTGGGTTTTTTGTTTGTGGTTTTTTTTTTTTTTTTAATAGCAAAACAGATAACACAAGGGTGTTTGACTTGTCAAAAAGGTTAACAAAAAGATAATGAGGCAAACCCCAACAGGCAGTAGAAAGATACCGATTGTTTGAGAGAGTTCAGGTGGATTATACTGAATTGCCAAAGATCAGCAGATGGAAATACTTGTTAGTATTAGTAGATCAATTAACTAATTGGGTGGAGGCTTACCCAGCTGCAAGAGCCATGGCCAAGTTTGTAGTTAAAAACTTTGTTAGAATAAATTATTCCCTGATTCGGGGTTATCAGAGCAATTGATTCTGATCGAGGCTCCCACATTACTTCCAGTATTGTAAAAGGGGTAACATAAGCCATGGGTATTTCCTGGGAATATCACACCCCTTGGCACCCTCAGAGCTCTGGGAGGGTGGAGAGAATGAACCAAACTATAAAACAACAATTAACCAAATTGATGCTTGAAACCCAAATGTCATGGGTAAAATGTTTACCTTTAGCATTGCTTAATATAAGAATGCTCCCTAACGCAGATAGGGGGCTCTCAGCATATGAAATGCTTTATGGAATGCCCTATTCCCAGGAAGTACCCCAAACATCAATAGTCATAGAAGATATGACTATCCAGAAACATATTCAAAAGTTCGGATAATATGCGACAGAACTAAAGGAAAAAAAGGGATAATTGCTCAGTCTGTCCCTCTTAAGTTTTAATATACACCAAATAAAACTGTGTGACTGGATGTTAATCAAAAGCTGGGAAGAAGAAAGTTTGTCTCTTAGGTGGGAAGGTCCATACTTAACCCTGCTGAGCAACAACACTGCTGACCACCAACACTGCTGACCACATTCGGACTGCAGAAAGGAGCTGGACCCACGCATCACGAATCAAGGGACCAGTAGACCCACCGACAGAGACACCTGCTGAATCTCAGTGGAAAGTCACTTCTTCCCCTGGAGAACTGAAAGTTAGACTGAAAAAAAACCCTGATGCATGTCGCGAAAATGCTCATACCTTAGGTTGCAAATCCAACATTTCCCACAGGAAGTGGAATGTCCTACTCCAAACTGTAAGTGTTATCCATGGCGTTGTTTTAGGTGCATTGAGTGTCAAGAATTGTAGTATAAAAACCTGGTAAGGAGAAAGATCCCTAGTGCCCTTTGTGGGAATTGTTAAAAAGATAGAAGAAGAAACTGATAAAGTATTGTGGGCTGCAGTAAACAAGGGATACAAAGATTGGTGGGAAACCTGGGTACACAGAACACGAACTGAGATTGATTTACAAAAAGTACCAGGAGCAAAATTAGAAAGGATAGGGCACAACAAAGACAATTAGATACCAGACGGGTACCAAATTAAAGCAAAAGAGTTGCATGAAGCCAAGCATTACTAGAACCAATGACACTATATAAGTAAATAAGAAGGAGGGGGGTGCACATGAATCAGTTTTGTAAGTGCATTTAAGACACCCACAAATAAAAGTATTAATTAGGAGGTGTAGAGACCAATTTTATTGTACTTGGCACATCTCCAGAGTTTAGTAGTTAACTAGACTAGAGGAAAAGAAATAAATTTAAGATGCAACAACTGTAAATAAAGAGTGCCATCCTGAACATATAAAAGGGATTAAAATGGCTCATATAAACTTCATGAGGCTAAAAGTAACAGTGAGACCAAAAGCATCAGTGATTAAATCCCAAGATGTAAATTCTGCTACCAAGAAGACTGATATCTCGGCCCTTGGAATGCAACCCAAGGGGCCTTGAGAAAGGTAGAGAGTTGAAACTCCTAAGGATTATTTTCACTGTGTTGGTCATTATACCCAAAGTAATGGGTCATGATAGCCTCACTCCCGAGCTCCACGTACTACACAAACGAGCTGCTGGGTTAGAGCCTGTTGTCCTTACAACCTGTGACAAATGTAATCATTCAGTATAGATCAGAGAGGAAATAGAATCAGTATTTATGGCACATTCCCATGTCAGTGCAGCATGTTATAATCACAGCCAATTGAAGATGTGCACTATGGGCAACAAAATATATTAGATTGAAGAGAAAAAAAAAAATCTAAAATACAACAAGAAAACTTCTTTTAATGGTGAAGCTGTGCTAATCAATCTTTTTTTAAAGATAATGACAATCAGCATTGCTTTCAATATGGCAGATATTTTTTGGTTTTTGTTAACTGAAGAAGGAGGAGTTTGTGGAAAATTTAATGAGTCTGAATGTTGTGTAGAAATTGATGACGATGGGGAAACTATAAAAAATCTTGCTGCAGAAATTAAGAAAGTGGCACATGTACCAGTTCAGAGATAGGATTCCATCCTTCAAGCTTCTTGGTGGGACCAGATGTTCAGAAGGGGAACTTGGTGGAAGAAATTAGGGTTTATGATACTGTGCTCACTAACCGGGGTTTATGTTTTTATCCTGCCTAATTCCATGCTTTATCCAATTATGATTAATCCACTCTGTGATGCAAGGTATGCAGGTTGTAACAGTACCTGTAGACCCTGAACTGGCTACAGGAGAATTTGGCCATTTTGGGAAAACATCCAAGATATCCAAAATAAAGAAACTGAAGAATAAAGACAAAAGAGTTTCTGAAGTTTTGGCCAGGTTTGATACCCAGACACGAATAAGTAAAATAAATGAAAAATTTATACAAGTAGAGGGGGGACTGTGAAATGTGGGGTTGTGTTTCGTGTCAGGTAGAAAAAGATGGCCTTTGTAGTTATGGTTGTGAAATGTGTGGAAAAGGCCATAGGGTAATTATAAAAACATCTGTTCAATGAACAAAACAGAAAAAGCATGGAAAGGGGCTTTGGAAGTAATATTTTGCTTGCTTATAAGTGAATCATGTGAGCCTATAAGGTTTTTAATAGAAGGTTTGAACTACATCTTTAGCATATATATATATATAAAGGATTGTAATCACCCAAATAGAAGGAAGTGAGCTATTCCAAACTAAAATTAATGATCCTGGGAAGAGGAGAAGGACCACCACCTGGAAGCTGGACGGCACCAACAAGACTGATTTATAGACTTGAAGAGGAAGACCGAATCTCTCATCTTTGGTGTTTTTCTTCAGAAAAAGGAAATCTGGATGCCACCACCACTAATTTATGTCCTGGGAACCTCAGCATCACAAGATGTTATTTCTGACCTCACTGATTTCATACCTTTTGAAGTATAGAAAATTTAACATCACCAATAGAAATTGATCACAATAGGTATAGAAATTATATTTCAAAAATAGAAATTAGGAGGAAACTAGAAAAAAAGGTTGCTGAGAAGTGATTATGGAAAACCTCAATAAATACCAGCAGAAAATCAGCAGTTGGAGGGGAAACCCCCACTGTACCCAGCGCTGTTTGCTCACACTTTACTATTCTGTATTAATTAATAAATTGATTGCTGCTTGATATATTGGCCGAGTCAAGCTCTTTATTTATAACAGCCTCTTGCCCTCGGAAGGGCTCATCTGGAGGATGACGACCTCCCCGGTGTTATAAATGGATAGTCAATTTAATCAATAAAAAAAGGAATTTATTTCATAATTAAATACAATCGTAAAAGCCACAAGCAAAGATCAGATCAGCGCTGAACCAGGCGATCAGCGTCGGGTGAGACAGGGAGGGGCTCTCTAGCTCCACTCCACTGTGACTCACAAAGTTCGACTGTCACAGGGTCTTTTTATGTTTCCAGGCTTTTCGGGGGGTCTCCTGTCTTCTTCTGTTGGTCTTGTCTCCTTTTGCATGTTGGTACATGTCCTTTTCCTTATCGGGTGCCTGACAAAATTTCCTGGAATACACTTTTTATAGACGAATATTCATGCTAGGATTTTTATCAGACGAGATTACTGTAGCTTCAGCACGAATTTATTCATACCATATATCACACCGGGGAAAGCCAATGCCCGGAGAGACACTGAGCGGCAGCAGCTAGGCCTACCCACCCTGGACCACACTTCCCGGCATGCCTCGTGGTGGTGCTACCTCACCCTCTGTGCCTCATCTGCACTTGTGCAGCGGGCCGCGCTGAAGACGGGATAGTTGAAGGTGGGCGGTATTGGTGCGTGCGCACGCCTGCGCTGTGCGGGGGCTGTGGGCAGCGGCTGTTGTGGGGAGTGGGCTCTGTGGCGGGGGCGTGGCTAACTGCACCTGTGGGAGCCGTCTTGGTGGTGGGCCAGGCCCTTTGGGGTACTGGGGCCATTGTTGCGGTGTGTTTTTACCTAATGATTTAAGTGTAGTTTCTTTCTGTTCTGTAAAAGCTTATTTAATGGTTCATTCCATGTTTCCCCCTATTCCCTTCCCCACTTGGTACAGTTCCCGCCTCTGGAAATCCCCTTGAGTTGTTGAGTCTGTGTATGTCAATCATATATTGCTCCCCTCCCAGACCTTGCCAGTCTCAGGGAGGCCTCTCCTCCTTCTAGAAGGCTCGGATGGGCTCAGTACCTGATTGGGGCAAGTCTGGGAAATCCCCCACCCCTCGGTTTTCATTTGGTATTGTATGTACCACCCCTTTTCTGTTATTGGGCTTTCCTTGTGTGACCACTCCTACTGTCTGTACCCTAAAACCCCCTGCGCAGCTGCAGTTCCGGGCTTTTCTGGGCTGTGTCAGGAGGGACCCCAATAAAGTCTCCTCATGGCGCCTCAGGAAAGTCTCCTTCTCCTTCCTTCGCCTTAGCCGCCTCTCCACCGCCCGTGCAGCAATGCACTTACCCACCGGATGGGTCTGGCTGCTTCTGCGAGACCTTTCTGAGGCTAAGACTGTTCCCTGCCAGGGCTAGCGGGACTAGCTGGGAAAGCAGCATGCCAGCAGACAGGGAACGCCTCAGGCCATGGTACTGGCCGCCTCAGCATTGAGATGCAGCAGGACGAGCAGATGGGTGTCGCAGACGGGGTAAGCAGGGCATTGGCAGTACCTCCGGATCCGCCCCGGGGTAAGCAGGGCATTGGCAGTACCTCCGGATCCGCCCCGGCACAGGGGCTGGCTGAGCGGCCGAAGTGCGTGGGCGGGTTGTAAAGCAGGTGTGTTTTATTCCAGCTGGGACGCATGGGGGAATTTCCACCATACATGCATACCTGGTCGAGACAAGTTCCAGGTTTAAATACACATAGTTCAAAAAAATCCCACACCTCCTTGTCCACCCATTCCCTGCCCATTCTCTGCCTCCTTGCCCTTCATATTATAATTAGTCTTCTGTGGTGCCACATCGCCTGGTGGTCACAGGCAGGGGTCTTCTGATGAAGTAAGAGGTCTTCCTCACGTGTTCACTGTTTGACCCCTGTCTCTGGGCAGGCACAGTGGAGGTTTGGCTAATTACTAGGTCACTTTGTCCTGGCCAAAACCAGGAGCCTGGTTCTTGCTGGTTTCTTAAGCCACAGGTTCTGCTTTATTGGGTTTTCACAATACCTAAGTCCTGCTTTACTGATATTAACAATATACATCTTATCTCTATGGCCTTTACCTAGCAACCAAATTCCTATGTGTTCTGTTAATTTTTTCTACCTAACAAGTTACACTCCTATGTGTTCTGTTACAAGTTGTTTCTCTACTTTTACAAAATTGCTACATAAGCTAGATATTTCTGTTCTCCCCTTCACCTGTTTAAGCACATTATATGCTTCTAAAATTCTGAATTTTCATGTACATATATGTTTCCCATATCACTGGGATTCTGCTTCGTTCCTGACCTTCAGTGCTGGCTCTGAAAGGGGCGGGAGTGCAGGGAGTTGCCACACGCCCCGCAATATCCCAGTTGTCCTGGTGGCCACCGTTACCTTGTGGCTTGGCACCATATCACAACAGAGGCTTGCACTTGTGCTGTAACACTGTTGCTGCAGAGAGTTCCCAGTGCTGCTGGCTGTGCTCAGTGTCCGTTCCCAGGGTGATACTGATATCGGCCAGAAAATAAACTTTCTATCACAATTTGAAGCATTAGAAAGTAGGCATTCTTTATCAGCGCTGGACACATAGAGGGGTAGCTCCTTTAATCTGATGTATGTGGTGAAACTTGACAATGGGGTATTTATTCCATCATAATCATACATATTCATTACAGTGTGCCTTCTAGCTAATACATAAACATCACTTTTCCTTGAACTAATTTGCATGTATCCGCCTCCTACTGGAAGTCCTTTTATGGTCCTAGAGTGTTGTGACAGGTAAAAGAATTATAAAAGAAAGGCCCCATAAAATCAGGCCTGCTCTGCTAAATTGCCAAAGTTTGCCTGTCACTTCTAATTTGCAAGTTCCCATGTGAAAACAATCTTGGTATGAGAACTCGGTAGCATAACAACCTATTCCTGGGTTGAAAAACAAATGCACCTGCAATAACAAGGGATTTGTCCCATGAGAATTAGTAAAGAAAATATATAAACAATCCAGGAATAGAGAAGTTTGATGGACAGGTAGAATACCTTTTATTAACCAATAGAGTAATTGGCAAGAAAGCTATTAACCAATTAAAGTTGCACATGAGGTCTGTAAAAACTGTATAAAATGAGTTATGATAATAAAGAATTGGCTTTTCCTGCATTAAGATAATGGAGTCTTGGCTGACTTATTACAATACTAGAGGGTTGTCTGAAGGGGTGTCTGGTGGTCATAATCACTGAATGCTTCAATATTATAGATGACCTTTCCTTGAACTTTTTCTTTGGGCATGCGCTGTTGCTTCTTGTTACATAACTTCCCAAAAAATCACTTGAGTCTTTATTATCTGCTTCTCCACTGATTCCAGCAATGTTTATCATCCTGTGTGCATACCTTTACATTCTTTTAACTTTTTTGCTAACTAGTCTTTAAGCTCTATCTAGCAACTCCAGGGGAACAGAAAATTTCTACTTTAAGGGGCACTGGCATATGCTGTGCCCCTACCTGGGTGCTCCCTGCCAGGGACTTCAGGAATCTTTCAGGGTCTGGAGGTTGTACTTGCCGTCCCTTTGTACATGCTCAAATACAGAATGAGAGGGATTCATACCTGTATTTCTCATTTTGTTATCTTAGTAACATTTATTATTAATGAAAAGACTATAATATGACATATTTTTCATTCTGCTTTTGTGAACCAGAGTGTTTTCTAGTTCTCACTGGTTACTTCTGCAATATAACAGGTCTTTTCAGGCTCACTTGGCTTCCTGTTCACTCTTGCTAGTTTGTTTTCATACTTCTGAAAGATAATATTTATCTGTGGTAGTTTGACATGGGGAAGTGATTTTTTCAGAAAGTTATAGCAAATAAACAATTAGTGGTGATTTATTAAAATATGAATATCGATCTAATATCGATACCCAACTGTGATGGACAAAAGACTCTCTAACAGTTAAGTTAGAAAGTGTCTGTTTATTACAACGCTGGGCAGCGCTGGGATATGTCCCTAATGCACGCTACGAAAATCACAGGTGATTACAAAGCCTTTTATCCACAAAAGTGTTGAATACACAAAATACAAATGCATATTCATACCCTTGTCACCTCCTCTTCTCTGCTTCGTATGCTAATTGACAAAAAGTCCATTAAGCATGCGTAGTTTGTTCCCTGAAATGAGTCGGGGGTCTATTCTGGGGAGGGGTCACTAGAAATGAGGAAGTAAAATGAGTCTTCCTCGTTCTAAACTTTCAACCTTTTGCTGTATCATGATTCATGGATCCTTGGTAGGACTCCCTGTTTCCTGTTTTCCGGGCCTATTTCAATAGGTTGTTTCTGAAAACAGGAGGTTTGCAATTGTTTTGTATTCCTGGGGTATTGATCAGCTTCTGTTTTTCATTACAAGGAAGCTTCACACAAACATAAAGTTGACAAGCAATGAGTTATTAGATCCGGGATAGCTTATCTGAAATCCGATCTCTCTTTAACCATCCTCTAAGTTTTAACTGATTTCAGCAAAGCTTATCTTTTCAGCTAAGTCAGCAATATACATAGCTTTTATAAAGTCTTCAAAATTAGTGTCTCATTTTCCCCACTTCTTCTTTGAAATGAGTAAATTCCTTTACTCAATATGCAGAATCTTCCTCATCTATCTAAGCCGTACAGCTAGTATCTCTCAAGACCAAGCCCCATACGCCTTTGATAGTGATGTTAAAGCTGCTACTCGTCATAGCATCCTCCAATTCCAAACAAGTATTATAACAGATAACATCAAACTTATGCTAACTAAAATAAGCAACACAATTATAGTGTGGACTAAGGCATTTAGAATACCAGTTGCTGTAGGAGACCACCCAAAAAGCACATCCCACCAATGATGAGACAAATGTTCCTCAAACCTTTTAAAAACCCCTTTGATGGTCTCCGTGTCATGGTGTATCGTAATTAATGTCTTTTTCCCTCCATCTTTAATTTCTTTTAAGATTTCTCTCAATTCGTGATGTTTCATCAATTGAGCAACTAAAGTCAAATTCATTTTTATTGGCACAAGCAGTATCTTCTGCACAGTGGTTAGGTTAGCTTTTATATATTGATGTGATATTACAGGTGCATGATAGGAAAAATCACATCCCTTGATTCTAAGAAAATTACAAACACACAAATTGAATGGAGTCTCATCTATAATTTGGTAGACAGACACAACCTTGTCCTGTCACAGTTCAGGGCTCTAGATTAATGGTTTGCCATTTTCCTTCAATTTCTCATGCCCACATCCTGTGTTCAGAAGGATACAATACAATTACCTCATGGTTTAATCTTCCACTGAGGCATTGTGTATAGTTAAAACAAAGGCTGTCACTATACTAGTCACAGGGTTATAGGTGAAATTGACCACCATTCACTAAGACTGAAGTTCCCTCTCCATATCAGAGGCATCGTCTCAAACAATTTTGCGAATTTCAGCAGGGAATGTTCTCTCTCTACCTTCTCTGATAACTGCAGCAGCCACTGATTGCATCACAGCATCCAGGACTGATCTGGATGGGTTTCATGGGTGGGTGGTAAGTCTCGTGGAACCCATCCTGCATGAATGCATACTTACATCCCCAAAAATTTCTTCCTTCCCACAAGCTTTCATTTTTGACTTTTAGCACTTTGTTTGAAGCCTTACGAGAGTAAGGGTCATAAGCTCTTCCTTGGCACCGGTATATCTCAGTCACATTATACCTACGTGGTATTGCGTTAACTCTTGTTATGGCTAAGGTAATTACTACAATAGTTACAACTTTCCACATAATGTCCATAATAACTATTAGTCCATTTATTCATGGTTCCGAGTGAGCTTCAGCTTCAGTTTGTTATTGCCTGGTGTGACCTTCCAAATTTCATCTGGGGCTTTCTTCACTCGGGGATGGTGAATCCAGGCCTTCTGTTCTTTGATCTTGGTTGCAGTGAAGGTAGTGAGGAGCACCTGGAATGGTCCTTCCTACTGCGGTTCCAAGGTCTTTTCTGCAAAAGACCTGAGTCCGTATAGATAATCCCCAGGTTGTTCATCATGTACTGGCCCATCTAGTTCTCTGTTTTGAGCTCCAGCCACATATTTCTCAATTTCTCTAAGCTGTTTATTTAGGGCCACCATATATCTGTGTAGGGTTTCTTCCCCCACTTGAATGGGTGTTGTTCCCTCTTGAACTGCATACGGCCTTCCATACAATATCTCAAAAGGGCTTAGTTTCTCTTTTGCCCTTGGTTTTGTCCAAATTCGCAATAATGCCAAAGAGCCTGGGGCCAGGGCAAATTTACTTCTTGCCCCAATCTCACAATTTGTTGTTTAATCAAATGGTTCTTTTTTTCCACTTGGCCACTAGATTGAGGATGGTATGGGGTATGCAATTCTCAGTCTATTCCTAGGTGGTGACTTATTTGCTGCACAATTTTTGAAATAAAGTGTGGCCCCCTATCTGAGGATATGGTGGCTGGAACTCTAAATCATGGTATTATTTCTTGCAACAGTGCTTTGGTCACTTCTCGGGCCTTAGCTGTCCTGGCAGGAAAGGCTTCTGGCCATCCTGAAAAGGTATCAGTTAACACCAATAGGTAACAGTACCCTCCCTTTCTGGGCAGTTCTGTAAAATCAATTTGCCATTGTTGCCCAGGTCCACAGCCTTTCCCAATTTGTCCCACTTTAGGCTTTGGGGTGTTTTTAGGGTTAGTTTGGAGGCAAAGGCTACACTGACGAGTAACTTGTATCACTGTGCCCTGTAATTTCTTGCCCATATTCTTTCTTTCAAATGGTTATACAGGGCATCTATTCCCCATTGTGTTTTCTCACGTTCCCTCTGTACTAACGACCACAACAACTAGGGGGTACTACAAGTTCCCTTCTTCTGTTACAGCCCATCCCTCCTGGTTATAACTTGCCTTTTCTACTTTAATAAGTCTTTTATTCTTTTTATTGTATATTGGCTTACCTTCAACAGAAATTTTTCCATCTGGAATCAATGCTGCCTCAATTGTCTCATCAAGTATCTCACCTTTTGCTGCTTCTTTTGCCCCCCTTTCCTCTAGCATATTCTCTTCTTCTAATTCAGAGCTCACTTTTTTTGGGGGGGGGTCGGCTTTAATGTGCATGATGGCTACCTTTTCAGGTATTCTTCCCCTGTGAGTTCAACAGTCCTCTCTCCTTCTAAATGGCTCCGTGTGCATGAACTACTCCAAATGCATACCTTGAGTCCCTATAGATGTTAATTTCTTTTCCTTCTGCCAGCTCTAGGGCTCAAATTAAGGCAATTATCTCAGCCTTCTGCGCAGAGGTATTTGTTGGTAATGGTCCTGACTCTATCACCTCTCTGCTTGTGGTAACTGCATAACCAGCATGCCTCTTTCCACTGATGACATAGCTGCTCCCATCAGTGAACCAGGTCTCAGCATCCTCCAATGGGGTATCCTTCAGATCCGGGTGGCTGGAGTAGGTGGCTTCAATGGTCTCTAGGCAATCATGGATCACAGGTTCTCCCATACTTTCACTGAGGAAGGAAGCTGGGTTCACAATGTTAGTTACCACAATCTCAACATCATCTTGTTCTACCAGTATAGCTTGGTACTTCAGGAATCTCTGTGGGGAGAGCCAATGCCCCCCTTTCACTTCTAGGACTGTAGACACTGTGTGGGACACTAGCACAGTCATCTTCTGGCCCAGGGTGAACTTGCGTGCCTCTTGGATGTTCACTGCTACTGCTGCAACGGCTCTGAGACACCCCAGGCACCCCTTAGCTGCTGTGTCCAGCAGTTTGGAGAGGTAGGCAACTACCCTTCGGTACGGGCCCAGATTTTGTGCTAGTGTTCCTAAAGCGATTCTTTGCTTCTCATGAGAAAACAAAAAGAATGGCTTACGTCAGGAAGTCCCAAGGCTGGTGCTGACATGAGGGCCTTCTTTAGCTGATTGAAGGCTCGAGTTGCTTCTTTTGTCCATTGAAGATCTCTGCTTCCTTCCGTGATCAAGGCATACAGAGGTTTAACCAGCAATCCATAATTATAAATCCACAGCCTGCACCACCCTGTCATGCCTAGAAAGGTTCTCAGTTCTTTCACTGTCTGAGGCTTTGGGGTCTGGCATATTGCCTCCTTGCGACCTTGCCCTAAGGTTCTCTGTCCAGCACTCACTTCATAGCCCAGGTAAATGACTGTTTGCTTTACCATCCGAGCCTTCTTTTGGGATACTCGATACTCTTGCAGGCCCAGAAAGTTTAGGAGGCTTACCGTCTAATCTACGCATTGTTCCTGGGTCTGGATGGCTATTAAGAGGTCATGTACATACTGGAGGAGCTGTCCTTCTCCTGGAGGAGGTTCCCAGGACTCCAAATCCTTTGCAAGCTGCTCCCCAAAGGTAGTGGGCGAGTTCTCATACTTCTAGGGTAATATGCACCATGTGAGCTGAGTTTTACATCCAGATTTAGGGCTTTCTCACTCAAAGGTAAAAATTTTCTAGCTGGCTTCATGGAGAGGCAGGCAAAAGAAAGCATCTTTAAATCTAAAATGGTAAACCAAGTTAATTCAGGTATTACACAGGTTAACAGGGTGTATGGATTGGCAACTACTGGGTACAAGTCCTCAGTTACTTTGTTAACAGCCCTTAAATCTTCTTAGGGGGTATAGTTTAACCTTTACTGGCTGTCCTCTCTCTTTAAGTTTGATCTGTACTGGTAGTGCATTCTTTGCCCTTCCTGGTATATCAGAAGCCCACACCCCAGGAAATACTTGATCTAGTATTTTCCTGAAATTTTCCTCTTCATTTGCAACCTCAATTTCTTTGGTTATCAACATTAAACTTAACAGTTCTACATATTGTTGATCTTTTACCTCTAAACTAATTTCCCCATTCTTAAATATTATTTTTGCTTCCAGTTGCTCTAGCAGATCTCTGCCTAAAAGTGCAGATGGAGCTTTAGGCATGTATAAAAGTCAGTGAATTCCGCACTGTTTTCCCAATTTATACTTCAATGGTTTGCAAAAATTAGCTCTTTCAGATTGGCCAGTCGCCCTTTTTACCATAACATAGTCATTGGTTACAGGTATTAGGGCCTTCTTCAACACTGAAAATGTTGCCCCTGTGTCTATCAAAAATTTTATTTTCCCCAGTTTGACTATAACTAGAGGGTCCCCTAGGGTAGGCCCCTCTGGTCCCCTTTAGTCCTCCTTTACATGAGCAATCACTTTTCTCTTTTCTGATCACCTTTTCTATGTTCATCACCCCTTCTTAGTTCTGGGCACTGGTTTTTCCAGTCGCCAATTCTCTGGCAAAATGCACACTGGTCTTTTCTCAGTTGGGGTGGTCCCTTTTCGGTAGACTTAGCCCATGTTTTCCTTTTTCTCTCTCTTTTACTACTGCTACTAATTTCTTCATCCCTTGTTTATATCCTTCTTCTCCGTTACTAAAAACTCTCTAGGCCTCATCCAGTAAAGCTTCTAAATTTCAGCTGTTTGGACCCTGGATCTTCTGCAGTTTCTGCCTGATGTCTCCTGTAGACTGTCCTAAAAATAAATTTATTAATTGCTGCATCCCTTCATCAGATCCAGGATCCAGGGGGGTGTGTCGGCGCATTGCATCTCGCAAGTGATCTAGGAATTCAGAAGGTGTTTGAGAGGGGCCCTGTTTGATAGCATATAAGGCTGAAGAGTTTATGGTTTTGGGGACTGCTCTTTCCAGCCCTTTTACTATCAATTCCTGGTATCTCTTTATCCGTCCCAACCCCTCATCATTATTAGGATCTCAGCCTGGGTCTTGAAGGGGAAATACCTCTTTAACATCTTCCTGTGTGTTCTACAATCATCCTCAGCCAGATCCTTGGCTACTTTCAAAACTAATTGCTTCTCAGTTTCTGTTAAGGCATCAAGCAGCAGTTGGAGGCCTGCCCAATCAGGTAAATGCTGCTTAATCACAAACTTCATTTTCTTAGCAACCCCTATTGGGTCACTTCGATAGCCCTTAGCACTCTTTTCCCAAATCTCTAAATTAATCGAGGAAAAGGGAACCTTAATCAGTTTTGTTTCTCCATCAGAGGTCATTGCTTGTCTTAGAGGTGCTTGAATGACTTCTCTGATTTGTTTTCGGGTCCTTGATGCTATAGGTCCTTTGAGGGAAGTTTGGGAGCTGGTGGGGGAGGTTCAGGTTCATCCCACTCACTGTCACTGCTAGGCAGTGGTGGATAAAATTGGGATGGTTCCCTGGGTTCAGGAGTGGGTGGAGAAACCCCTACCTTAGTTGCTTTCCTTCCGAAGGAAGATGAAGCTAGAGATGAAGCAGGGGAGGTTGGAGTTAATGGTGATTCTGAATCTGCATCCCCCACCACCCTCCTCCTTTCCTGCCTTTTAGGGAGTGGTTTAAGTATGTCTTCTGTCTCTTGTTCCAAAGCCTCTCCTTGGTACACCTTATTGGGATGTGTGCACCTCTGATTTATTGAGCAGGTACTACAACACCGTTTGGGCTTCCCTTTGGTAACTTTATTGTCTTTTTCAAGGGCCAATACTAAAGGATCAGATGGTGGCCTCATTCCACAATCCCTTTGCCACTCAGGGTGATCCCCAAGTAAAAAACATATCAGCATAAGCTACTTCCTGCCACTTCTGTTCATGGCATAGGAAGAGCATTAGCTGCAGAAGAGTCTCAGTGCAGTGTACCGCTTGCTAGCCATCTCACACCCTCTTCAAGCCTATAAAGTGGCCACCACTGTGTAAAAAACTTAACCATCTCTCTTGGTTTCTGTACCACCATAGCCCACCAATTCTTTCCATTGTGTTAAAATACATCCCAGAGGACTGCTTTTAGGAATCTCTTGACTTTCACCTGCTCCTATCCTTAAAATTCTTCTGGTACAACGATATACTGGGTATTCTTGTTCCACCCTAAAGATTTCCACTGGCTTCCCTATGCCTCCTTCTCCTGGGCATATACTTTTACTAAAAAAACCACAGGGTTTACACGACAGGAGGGGAAAACACCTTTTTATTTTAATCTTGAAAGGAAACAACACAACCAAACAAATTGACAAGACACACACTTTGGTCCCCTCTTCCTTGCTTAAATCCTTGATTACAAACCACTATCAAAGTCTTCTGTTATACTCTGCATTGGCTATATTGCAGCTAAACTGCACTCAAAAATTGCAAGCAGTTTCACACACTGCAGCAAGCGTACAGTAAAAACCTAACACAATTCCTGTCGAGCCGTAATCTGGGTACAGATGGGGACTTTTGCAAAATACTAACCGGGCTTCGGCCAGATATTAGCAATTCCAAATATACACACTCAACCAAGGGTTTTAATAAAGTCTCGCTGTAAGTCAGAGAACTCAAACGGGACACAGCACAAGTCCCTCTGCAAGAAGGAAGTGGGGCCACTCCGGCCCCACACTGTCCCGTACTCCCCTGTGACCAGGGATCACCAGTTCTTAATTAAAATACCACTCGACACACACACCGGCAATCTCAAAACCTCACAAAAATTAAGTATGTTCTGTCACAGTGGAGACAAGCCCCCCCCACAATCAAAACCTTTGGGGGGGGTCGGAATGGGGCTGGAAAAAAAACCCCGCAGTCTGGGACTACAAAACCTGAATCCTTCTGCCGGTTACCAAGGCGATACTGGGTGTAATTTCAAATCTTCTACACCACTTGTCCTTTTACACACAAAATAAACAGCTTATTCACTCACAACTGTTTTTACTTAACAATACACTGGTTAAAATTCCACTGCCGGCCACACAAACAAAACTCACACACAGCACTTCTCCTGGCACACACTCCAAACACGGTACAAGCACTCCAAATCCTTTTGCTTCCCTACACACTAACACAGATATTCCTCCGCTGATCAGGCGGGGGTTTTAAAATTCTTTCACAGCTTAAACAGGCACAAACCCAAAACACTTACCACACACTAATGACACGCTCCAAAAGCGCATAAATTTCAAATTCTTGCAACACAAACCCTTGCAAACCACGACACATATGGCACGCCAATAAATTTACATACAATTGCAGCCGATGTGCCGGGACCCCAATTACGGTCCCCTGCGACCTGGTCTGGGACTGCTCGTGACCCAGAATTCACAAACCACAATTTACCAAGCCGCTTTTAAACCACAGTGTCTTGGTTTTGAAAGAAGACAGGTATCTGCTAAAGAGGGGCAGTGCCTCTCTTGGAATGGATTATTCAAATCTCCTCCCCTCAAATGATTGTAATTTAGAAAAATTAAAATGGCTTTCAGGCAGAGATATGCGGATAGAAATAACAGTTCTTTACTAATATGTATAACAAGGCAAACAAACAACAACAACTACAGCAATTAATAGTGAACAGAACCAGGGACCTTGACGGGGCTTGGTTTCACAAAACCCGGGGCAGTCTGGTCTCTTGGGACTCTGAAACAAAAAAAACACTAAGCTGGAACGGTGAGGAATCCCAGGCTGGTGGATCGGATACAATCCAGAGCTCTGTCGGTGGTCACTGGAGGGCAGGGATGTCCGGCAGGGAGGGCAGTGTGGGCCTGCGGTGCAGAGCGGCCTCAAAAGCAGCGGTGGTGGGACAGTGCCCAGCTCCAGCAGGGAAGCAGGAGGAGAGCTCAGGATTTCTTGGGCACACGAGCAGATGGTGGTAGCTTTCCTCAGGATCAAACCCGGTGGTACCAGTGGAACTTCTCCCGCAGCAACAGCAGCCTGACCGTCTTCTCTCTGATGCCGATGCCGAGAGCAAAAGCCAGACCTAAGCTGCCCCCCAGCCCTGTCTTTTTTTTTCCTGCCCTCGAGAGAAACTCCCAGAGACAAAAGGGTGTAGCCAAATGCAAGGATCTATCTTTTTGTTTCAGCTGAGCACTGATAAGTACCCAGTAATTAGTTGCCTGGTAACTCTTGGGAAAAAATTCTATAGGTGAAAAAGAAAGAAGCCTAACCCCCAACACACAGTTAGACCAGAGCCACAACTGCTCCTAAACAACGAAAATACCAGACCTGCGGCTTTTCTGCCGCCTCTGTCCTACCTTGAGACACCTGGTTACAGCTGGAGAGTTACCAGCTCTTACTTAATACACAAAAAAACCACAAATAACCACCAATACCAGCCTCCGTGGGGGTTACTGTTACTACCCGTTCAAAGTGAACTAAGTTCGTATTGGTTCCAGAGTACAAAGGAGACAAAAAATGCTGTTTAACCAAAATCAGTATACTTTATTCAATATACCCACCAAAAACTGATATACTTTATTTAATGTACCCACCAAAATGATATGCAATAACAAGAGAAAGAAACTGAGGAAAGAAAGCTATATAGATGAAAGCAAGAGAGAAAAGGAGAGATAGGAAAGATAGGATAATTACCACAGTGAGAGAGACGGAATCCTCGCAGCTGTCCAATAGGTCTGCCTTCACAATCCTCGTGGTGCGTGGCTAATAGATTGACGCCGCAGGACCCTCGTGGAGCTGATAGATTTCATCTTCTGTGGGGAGGTCCTCGAAAGGGTCTCCTTCGGGGCCAAATATATAGTTCTTTCCGAGGCGAGAGGAAATCAGCCAGAGTGGGGGAGAAATCTCGTGAGTCTAGGCCCAATGCACAATGCGAGGGGGGAGAAGTCCCGTGATGAAGTCCAGGCCCATACACAATGGGGAGAGAAGCAGGGCAAGCTGGCCTCTTCGATGCAGGTGCGAGTGTTTCCCCTGAGACAAGGCAACGCTTCGTGATTCCATTGTTTCAAACAGGATACGAAATCCGGCTTCACACATTCCCAAGTAAACACCTGGGCGGATGTAGTTCCTGTTAGCACCAAGAATCCAAAAACCCCCATTCTTCCCCCAAAGTCATCTTCCATGATGAACAAGCGTGAGACATGTAAAGGGTCTTTGGGCCAACTCTTACACTTACCAAACCCAATCAGGCCTCTGCTTTGCATAAGACGTCTCTTTATGACTTATAAGCTGCCCATATTCAAAGGTACCTTTTCTAATATTTATTAAACATACCTTTTTGTCCGTAGCTTTGGCAGATCTGGTCTCTCCCCAGGTGTCAGCGGGGCCACAGGAGCCCTCTTCCCAGAAAATTCTGGGTGGGTGCCCAGAGGGGTCCCAGACCCCAATGGCCCCTCAGCCAGAGAGAGCAGCATCCTGCTGCGGTCGCCAAATGATTTACTAAAATATGAATATCGATCTAATATCGATACCCAACTGTGATGGACAAAAGACTCTCTAACAGTTTTAAGTTAGAAAGTGTCTGTTTATTATGACGCCGGGCAGCGCTGGGATATGTCCCTAATGTGCGCTACCAAAAATCACAGGTGATTTTAAAGCCTTTTATCCACAAAAGTGTTGAATACACAAAATACAAATGCATATTCATACCCTTGTCACCTCCTCTTCTCTGTTAGTATGCTAATTGACAAAAAGGCCATTAAGCATGCGTAGTTTGTTCCCTGAAATGAGTCGGGGGTCTATTCTGGGGAGGAGTCACTAGAAATGAGGAAGTAAAATTAGTCTTCCTCGTTCTAAACTTTCAACCTTTTGCTGTATCATGATTCATGGATCCTTGGTAGAACTCCCTGTTTCCTGTTTTCCAGGCCTATTTCAATAGGTTGTTTCTGAAAACAGGAGGTTTGCAATTGTTTTGTATTCCTGGGGTATTGATCAGCTTCTGTTTTTCATTACAAGGAAGCTTCACACAAACATAAAGTTGACAAGCAATGAGTTATTAGATCCAGGATAACTTATCTGAAATCCGATCTCTCTTTAACCATCCTCTAAGTTTTAACTGATTTCAGCAAAGCTTATCTTTTCAGCTAAATCAGCAATATACATAGCTTTTATAAAGTCTTCAAAATTAGTGTTTCAGTGGCTGGATTTGAAGTAGACAGCTTGATTTACCAATTAGAAAGCGATACGTCTCTGTGAACACACAGGATTAAATATCGGGGGAATCTTGGGAAACTTTCCTTTTTCCTCCCTGCTTTGAACAGGTAACAGGCCTGGCCCCGCTCTGCCACGTGCCCCCCCCCCCCCCCCCCCCCCCCCCCCCCCCCGCCCCCGGGCCACCGTCTTGGCCGGGGTGGGCCCGATGACTCCTGGGCTGAGGGAGGGATTATGCCCTTTCCCGACTGAGCCCAGGCCCAAGTAGCTGCTAACACCCAGCTGACTCTGAGGCCTGCCCCACTGCTGGCCCGGGCTGAGGGAGATGTCCCCCAGGCCCAGGCAGCAGCTCCGAGCCGGGCCACCCCAGAGGAGAACGAGGGGTGGCGGAGGAGGCATCCATCAGCCTACCTAACTACTAAGACCCTTCGGCGTGAGTTCTCTTCCCCCCTCCCCATGGCCTTTAGATCCTAGAGTCTGAGCCACCCGGCAGAGATCATGTGACCACCGCAGGCCCTGGGCAAGATATTAACTCTTTCCTTGCATAGATGAAACTTCCAAAGCCCTAACCCTTCTCTAAATGAGAGTAAAGGCCAAACTAGGGACATGTAAGGGGACCATATGAAGATATCAAAGTTAGTGAAGGAAGAGTTAACCTTTAGATGGAAGAGATAAGAAGATGCCTAGGCTGAAAGTCTTCTGTGAGCCATGGTAACAGACTGTACTATATTAGAATATCCCTTTTAATCGTGGAAAATATGGACTGGGGAGATTGTGGATTGAAGCAAAGGTATTTGTGATGGACTGAGTGAATATTGAACTAGTAGTTGTGATCCTGTGATCCCATGAGATGTTTGAACAGAGAGAGATAAGATGAGATGAGATGAGAAGCCCTCTGCACCAGTGAAGAAGTGAAAAGAAATCTCTGTGCCAGATGAAGAAATCCTTAGCCTTTGGAGTTGCTTATCTTTAAAATGACACCCCAATATGCATGAGTGCATGACCCATATGTAGCCTCGCGGGAAAGGCTACGTGATATGGGAGGTTCACAAAAGCAGGTTCCCGGGTGGCTGCTTTTGTGACTGTTAAAACCCACAAGAGAACTGTTCTAGGTTGTCAGTGGGGGAAATTCCATGGTAAACTAAAGAGACTTCTCTCTCCAAATGAACTGATGAGAGAGTATTTTATGAGTGGTAACTGACCTAGAGTTCCAAGTTTTGTCTCTTTATGTTGTTAGTGGGAAAGTGAACAGTTGTGGGGAGGAGGAGTGTTTTGAAAATTTCATTTTGATTCTCATTTTCTTCTTTTAGTGTGTGTTAATAAATCTATCTTTATATCTTTAAGTTTAGGCCTGCTTTGCTTTTCTCCTAATCCTATCTCACAGCAGAAAAAAACACTCAGACCACTGCACTAAATTTGGCAGACAGGCAAACGTGAAACTATTACATTATCAAAAGTGGCAAATAGTTTAAATGAGAATTTGTATCTTACTTATCAGGCTCTGTATTATCTTGTATGCTTTCATGCCAAGCACTGTTGTTTGTTTATTCTTTTTTATTCTTTTGTACTGTCAATTCCCAAGTAAAAAATGTTGAAGTTGCTCCATTTGGGGTGACTGAAAAATTGTTATTGCTCCATAAATTGCCACGAGCTTGGAAAGGCCCCCTTCTGTTCTCTCCCTGGACTGTTTTCTCTCTTTACATTGCTGCTGCATCAGGAAAAGCCTATGGACAGTCCAAGGAGTAATGGACCCTGCTCAGTGCTCTCATCTGGCTGAAGGAATCATCAGCTCCTTCTCTTCCAGTCCTGTGCTGATGCTTTACTAGCACAGCTTCTAATGCTTAATATTTTGTGCTAAATTCAGTAGAAAAGTATTTATAGCAAATTATTACTAAACTTAAGTGGCTCTGGTATTTCCAGTGATTTTGTGATTTTACCAGATTAATAGGAGGATATCAGGATGTTTTTAACATGCTGATGACTGACAGAAGGTATTCAAAGGAAGAAATTCTGTTTCCTGGCTGATGAACTGCTGTTCAAGTGGATAGTTAAAGATGATAACGATATTTCTTCAAAGTGTATTCTCTAGAGTGGAAAGCCTATTGCACACTTTGGCAAGCATAATTTCATTTGCAGTAGATCCTGAAGATAGGCAATATAAATCATGATGTATAGTATAAAATTAGGTATACATGGAAAACAGATTTTGCCTTCTGTGCAACATGCATTTTTAATGCTGTAGATAGATTTCTAGCTGTGGGAAACATTTAAAACAGAGGTAAGTAGCTCTGTTGTAAAAAATATGCATAATGACCAATTGTGGAAGAGTACAGATGCCAAAATAATTGTATAATCTTTGAAATAGAGCAAAATATGCCAATATAAAAAGAAATGCAGAGCTTCTAATGAACATCTAAGCATTTGTTTGAGGTTTAAACAGTAGTTTAATTTTTTCTTTTGGAAACATCACATTGCCAATTGGACAGCTTTTATTTATATTTGAGAGTAAAATAGGGAGAAAATCTTCATGTGTAATAGTAATCTTAGCACCCTGTTATAAATAACTATGTAATTGTTGGCTTTCACTCTTTGTATTAACTTTTACAAATTATTATTAATCACAACAATTTTGATATAGTACAGTTTGTAATCACTTTTAACTACTTTAATAAAGTATAATTTGTCAGTTTTAGTGGCCAATGCCCTAGCCCTGTGTAGCTTATATATTAGTGTAATAAACATATATTATAATTTAAGCTTTCACAAAATTTTAAAAATAAATGTGTTGTACATTGTAATGTTAACTTTTACAAAAGTAGCTAATGCCTTTATTTGTGTTACTAACAATAATAAAAATAACTCAGATAATATTGTGAAATAACTAATGTTAATTTAATGTACTTGTAGAGTATCTTATCTATATGATAACATTAAAAAAACAAGTAAATAAACATCAAAAGAAAAAATGCAAAGAATTTACCACCAACCCTTCAGTTATTAAGAACTGTCAAACCACAAAACAGGGGGCCTTGTGAAGAAATAAAATATATAAATTTCATCTACAGTATAGCATAGACTTTAAGAAAACAAGTCAAGAGTCAAACCAAGCAAAAGAATTCCCAAAAGAAGTAAACTCAAAAAAATGTTTAAATATGTATAATCTTCATAAATATACATGTAACCAATGTAATGAAAAAGTATATAAGAAAATTGTTTTAAGTTAACTGGCATGACTCTGGCAGTTTGCCAAACACCCAGCACTGTTTACTGTCTCTTTTATCCCTTATTAAACTTTTAAAATTTCAAAAAGTAAGCCTTGTTTCTCACACACCCTTTCCATAAAGAGTTAGCTATACCAAGGTAGTAGCTATGTAGATTATTAAATCATGCTAGGTTTAGCATGACTTGTGTCATATCCAGCTCAGCTGCCCAATTGTTTATGAATTGTTTTTTAGGTGAGAGACAAATTAATAATCATAAAACATTTTCATTTCAAACAGAATTTCCAACACTATAATCCATCATGCATTATCAGGTAGCTGGTATAAAATTGTGGTTTTGAAAACCATTTCTGTATTTGTTGTAATAAAAGTCTCTTTGGCTACTGGAAGAAGATATGGTCAAACCAGTAATATTTGTACTGATATGCAGTATATTCTTAGGCTGCGAAGTCAGGTCTCAATATGGGTTGTGTATATTCTTGCTTAGTCTTTTTTTTTAAGCTCCACATTCCCCTGAGAGTCTTGTTTAAAATTCAATTTGTTCTTCTAATTTTACAGTTCCAGTACAGCTGTCCTGCAAGCAGCAGGAATCTCACTGGTGAGGGCAAACAAAACTTAAAAAAGAAAATCTGCCCACTGCAAAGAGCAGAATTAGTATTTGAATGTTCACTTCTTGAAGCTTTTAGACAATATCTTATATACTTTAATAGTTATTTAACAGGTGGAGAAAAATTAAATCTTCTAATGGTGTTTTGCTAATTGGATTAAAGAAATTATTTCTGTATGTATTCCAGAAAACATTTGCTTTGTTTGAGTTCTGACTTAAGCTTGGGATGTAAGAATGTAAGAGTAAAGATAGAGGTAATTTTTTTTAATTTCTCCCACACCACCTCTCCTTCCCCACTATGATAGGATGTGTTATAGATGGGCAATACGATGATTGGCTCTCACAGTTAAGAGATTAATATTTTGTGTATGTTAAGAGAAGTTTTATTGATGTATAGTTATGTTATTGTGGTTTTTGTTTGAACAGCCTCTGTTCTCCCCATAGCCCCCTTCCCCCCCCCCCCCCGTGTTGTTACCACCAGACAGCCTTGGTTGTCAGGGTGTTCAGGGACATGTGGAGGGAGGGTGTGTACATGTGCCCCTTGCATGGGGCAGTTGGGAATAGGGAAAGCTTGTTGCTAGGGAGGCACGGCATGACAACATCCCACCTTCAATCAAGTTACAAGAAAGTAGTCTCCACCAATGGACAGCAAAGAAGAGTTGACTGACAAACTTTGGGAGGGGCCAGGGTTAGCTGTTGCAACACCAGGGGTATAAAAGGCAGAGCAGCCATATTGTGGATGAGCCATGCTCCCAGCGCTGCCCTTTTTCCTTATTCAGTCCTTTGTTGAGTTTGTTGAGGTTTTAATAAACCTTTAAAATTTTAAAGTGAGCGGTCATTTCTCATAGGATGTATTTCTAAAACTGATGCTACCATTCTACTCTCAGATTGGTAGACTTGGTGCAGTAATTATTTCATAAAATGTTATTTAGGAATTACGTAGGAGGTCAGAAAAATTATGTAGTTTTTGAAGCTTTAAATTTTGTTAATTCTTTATAAATTTTAGAGACTTTTGAACATTAGGGAGATTTGGCCACAAGTATCATGCTTCAGTGTGAAAGCATAACTAGCAACATTAGACATGAACAAAATTAAGGAGTCCCTAATAGGTCTTGTAGAATTTTATATTAATGAACTAGAGATATGTTTTGTTGCATGTGTGTAAATTAGACAAAGAAGTACCCTAGTCACTGATTGGGTTTTGCTATAACTTCCTTGGAAAAATCACTTCCTGGCAAAACCACCACATATTTAAATGCTATAAATGCCGTAATATATGTTATGGAATAATTCGTGTTTTATTGGAATAATCTATGTTTGATTGTAATAAGTCATGTTTTATTGTAACAAAACAGTATAAAATCACTCACAATTGAGTGAGCAGAAACTATGCCACCCCTTTCCTGTAACCCAGCAAGGGACTCATTAGCAAGAGAATGCAGGGTGGCACTGAAAATAGAATAGGTCTGCTACGAAGATAAGCCAGCCAACGACCCAGTGATTGATACCTGATATCTATCATCTGTGTCATCAAGGGTGTGCATCCCAATACCTAATTCCAGTAAATCGAATCAAGCACCTACCTCTTCGGGAAAGCTGTTCAACAGACTGGTAGCAGAGAAAAGAAGCTACATGAATATGCAAAGGAACCGGACAAGACAAAGAAGAAGCGAAACGACTCACTGTCCAGCCAAAGAACTGTATAAAAACAACCACCGAAAGGACTGTACTCATGAACCGTGGGGGACTCAGTGCGATAGAGGCTGAGTTTGTGGTTCACCCAGCTCTGATCCCAGGCTCAGAACTGATTTTGCTTGTGGCTTTTCTCGGATTTTGTATTTCAATTTCCCAATAAATCCCTTTATAAAACAATTGGCTTTTCATTTATAAAAAATGCATATTTACCTTTAAAAGTTAAATGGAAGCTCTCTCAACTTTTTACAGAAAGATGTTTGTGGGATTTGTATCCCATCAGCAAAAGCTTTTTCAGGAGGTTTAATATATACCTGCTGTCTTGCCTCTGATGAAACATTGTGACTGAGGGAAGAGAGTAAAAATAAGCTTGATATACATTAGTGTCACTTCATGGGTTTCTGTTGAAGGTTAGGATTTTTCCTTTTTTTTTCTTTCTATCAGGGGATTTGTTGCCTAAGAGATGATAACGACCAGTACTTAAGAGACAAAAGAAGTGGCCAAGGTGGGGGGAAGGGTGCAGCTGGCTACTCTCTTAGCTGGGGGTTTTCTCATGGGAAGGGCAGAGATACCAGGAGATTTTGGCTAGGGGGTGAGGGGCTGGGCTTGGCTCCTCTCACTCTCTCTCTCTCTCAGATCGGAAAACGGTTGAGTTGCTGCTACCATGGAGAGAATTTGCTGCCACCGTGGAGTTCAGCCCCTCTACTTCTTCTGATTTGCCCCAATGCTGAGCTAAAAGTCACGTAAGAGACTGACTCAGTGAGGTGGGTATTTGCTTTATTCAGTGCTGGGTACATGGGAGATCACTCCTCCTAACACGCACACTCAGCACTTTTAGACAGCACAATTTATGGTTAAATTTCATGCATATTCATTACATTCCTTGGGATAGGAATGGTTATACAAATTACTTCTCGGAAGTCATTAATATAATTAGCATGCGTGACGTACTCTGGTGGTTGCACTGAGTAAGGCTCTGAGTCTTCCTCAGGGGTTATTCCAATGAAGGCCAGCAGTCTTCTTCACTCTGCACTTTTCACCTTTCTTTCTGAAGTATGCGCAGTCCTTTGTTGGCTGGTTCAGCGGTTTCTGTTGACAATAGGTTTTGTTTCTCTTATCTTGACAAGGCTAAGGTGCATCCTGCTTCTTAGGCTTATAATTAATTGTTGACTCTTAACAGTTAACTCATGCTTACATGAGTTAACTATTGATCAACTCATTTCACTTCCTTACCGTTGATGAGCCTTTGCTCGTAAGAGCAGCTGGTGAACTGGGACCTTGTTAAAACCTGATCGCCCTGGAAAGGACCCTCACCATCTACTCAGCTGCCTCAGGGGAAAAACCTGGAGCCCCAAACTCCTTCCCCTTTCCAGAGGGCATGTGTAATGGGTTTTAAATATTCCTGGGCGGAAACACCAAGCTATGTAGTAGTTTCATGTTCGCTGAATTTTGTTTGCTAAATTTAGTGTAGTGGTCAAAATATTTTTTTACTGTGGAATAGGATTATGAGAAAAAAGGCAAAACAGGCCTAACTTAAAGATAAAAACTGATAGATTTACTAACACACACCAAAAGAAAGAAAAAAGTGAGAATAAAAAAAGAGAATACTTTCAAAGCACTCCCCTCCCCTCACAAACCGTTCACTTTCTCACATACAACATAAAGAGACAAAACCTGTAATTTTCAGTCAGTTTCACCATTTAAAAATAATCTTTCATCAGTTCTTTTAGGAAAGGAGTCTCTCTTAGAAAACTTCTCTGGAGAATTCCTACTGATGACACAGAACAGTTCTCTTGTGGGTCTCAACTCTCACAAAGACAGCCGCCCAGGAACCTGCCTTTTGTGGGAGTCCCTCCCATTAGCAGCTTTCCCAACAATATGGGCCATATCTGCTTATTAGGGGTACTGTTTAACAATACCTCTTCCAGTATAAAACAAAGATTCTCTTCTTGTATCTCCAAAATCATCTTCATCTCAAAACCAAAAGATTTCCTTTTCCTTAGGAGCAGAGGGTTTTTTATCACTTCCATGTAGAGCTTTGCATCCCCCCTAAACAGCATTCATATGTTACAGGAAATAGTCTATTCTTCATAGTTTACTAAAGATGTCCAGCCAAACTAGGCCACTCCTCTTCCTTTGTCTTACTCATCTTTTCACCCTCTCTTCACTGACTTTGGTCCCACGCTGCGTCTCCTTATAATTCAATCACTTTGTCTGTCTTCACTCCGGGAAGGGCCAGTGCTGTGGAAGTTCCATCTGCTCCCAGGAAAGAGTGAACACTTGCCTGGGCCCACTGTGGTCATGTGATCTCTGCCGGGCGGCAGCTGCAAAAATCTCAAAGCCATGCTGGTGGAGAAAGAAGCCCCAAAGCAGCAGCCAGGATCTCAGTAGTTAAGTAGACTGATGGATGCCTTCCCCTTCCACCCCTGGGTCTCCACTGGGGTGGCTAAAACTCAGAGATGCTCTCAGGGGCCCGGGAAGGGGGGAGGGAACATCTCCCCCTGGCCTGCGAGCGAGCAGCTGCCGGGTGAGTTTAACACTCGCTAGTTGTTAATAGCTGGAGCTTTTTTCCCTCCCCTCCCCTGCTGCCACCAGGCCCGGCCATTGCCTGACCCTGCAAGCTCGGTAGGCAGCGGGGCCTGGTCTGGCCCACCCAGCTGCCACAGCGATGTTACCTCTTGGCACGCTGGGAGAGAAAGAGGCCGGCCTCCCAAAGTCTTCCTGAATTTAAGCTATTTGACCCAGAGGTGTACACTTGTATCCAACTGGCCAATCTGGCTGTCAGTTTTAAAGAAGATCACTAATTGGTTTTAACATTTATGCTAGACCAATACAGCACGTCTCCTGGCTGTGTGTGGCAGCTGCTTGCAGAAACCCAGATGCCACTGCCCAGCCCCACTGTTTTCTGTCACTGTCTTGGGGTTTTTTTGCTACATTTTAACCCAACATCCTGTGCCTGTTGGAACACGCTGCAGCCTCTGCTATGGCTGCAGCATTTTTGCTACATTTTGTTTGTCAGCCCAAGTCTGCTCACCTCTGTCATTCCAGCCTGCTGCTCTGAGGTTCCTGCTAGGGTCCATTTCGCTATCCGGAGAGGCACAGGGACCAGCTGCCCCTGTGAGTTTCTAAAGAAAATCCCTTTTCTATCTCTTCCACCAACTCGCCCGCCATTACCATGTGGAGAGAGGTGGCCAAACTCACACCACAGGGCCCCCTGCAGCCTTGGGGGAATCATCACCCCTGCCCTGCCCAGCCAGGAGCCAACAGCACCCCTGCTGGCTGTGACCATAACTACACCAAAGGGGAAAGTGCTTGACAGCTGAGAGAAGGCTGTTATTGGGTTTCTGGTTTTCTTTGCTGTTGCTGCTGTTGTGGTTGTTTGTTTGCCTTGATATACATATATATATAAGTAAAGAACTGTTATTCCTTTTCCCATATCTTTGCCTTACAGCCCCATAATTTCAAAGTTATACTAATTCAGAGGGAAGAGGATCATATTTTCCATTCCAAGGGAGGTTCCCACCTTCCTTGGCAGACACCTGTCCTTCAAGCCAGGACAGTTTCTTAGCCTGCTTAGTGGGTATGTGCTAATGGAAGGGCTGATACATGGTGGATGGAAATATGATTGCAAGGTTTAGGTCTTCAAAACAAGATTATCACATGCCACAAGCATATATTTGCTTTTTGCTATCTAGTGCCATAATGTAAAGTAGTTAGTGACTATATTTTATTATAAAGAATGAAAGAAAATGTGTGTTAGGTTCCTGAGATGGCACTGAGAAAATGCATCAGCCATACATCTCGATCTTAATTATAAAATTTAGATTTTTCTGTCACCTCTTTTTCAAAACACCATTAAAAATCAGCAATTACCCTTCTCTAAAGGGGGAAAATTATGCCTTAAGTTTGAGCTTTCATGTTCTTCAGATTCTGTGCTGCCTAGGGGTGCAGTTCTGAGCCTCATATTAAGTGTCAGTAAGCTCTCTTCACAGAGCAGGTAGACAAAACAAATCCTTTTCCTGCTGCACACCAAGGACAACTGGTACAAGTTTTCAGGCCCAAAAGTATGAACAATGGTGGGCTGAAGAGAGAAAACAAGAAGGATGAGACTTCACAGCCTGAAGCTGTAATTGGACAATTAAACCCCAATATGCAAATGGACCAAAACTTATAAAAGTGTGAGACCTCTTGACTAGTCATCCATTTTGTGATCATTTTGGGTCCATCTTGGGTGTAGCCCTGGTCAGGCTCTTGTGCTACACAAGGTGTACCCTTAAAGGCCTTTCAATAAATATCTACTTTATTCTCTTAGCTCTCGCTAGTCACTGTTCCAGCTCAGCTGTCACCCTGATTTTTCAGCCTTCTGATGTTTTCATAGTTTCTGAATTCTTTCTCATGCAAGTGTTATAAATAGAAGATGTTTATGTTAAGATACTAGCTATGTTTTTCATTCCTCTTTTGAGGAGAGAACAATTGATGGACTTTTGGTTTGACCGATGTGATTGGAAAGGTGGCAACCTTAACCTCCAATCCATGGTCTGGGTGGAAAAACTATATCTACTGGAGTCAGAAATAAAGGTCAGGGGTTTATGCCCTGTCGACTGGAATGGAGTCCGTGTCTTCTTTTCGTGTCCTATTGTGACACTCAGCCTTCCCAAGGCATCAGTAGGGTGAACTGGCAAAGGCAAAAGTGATTTATTGCGTCTCTTGTTGAGCAGTTTGGGCAATGACCACAACATCTTGGTTCACTCACATCTGCTTTCTTCTGCTTGAAATATGTTGCCTAAGCAAGAAGGTCTTGGAAAATCTCATCTGCAGTTGTGAGCAGAACTGCTCTCCTGTAGGTGGGAAATGAAGGAAGCAGATTGTGCTCTTCAGAATTAGGCTTTTATTGATGACTGACTCCCACAAAAATGTGCGTGTAAAAGGGACTGGAGCAGAAAACAGTGTCTAGTTTTTTCAGCTGCTTGCCTTCCCTCTGAGGAGCCTTCTTTTCCAACAGTAAATCTATCAAGATTAATCACTTCTGCTACATGGAAGACTCTTTAGGCTTTACTGGAAGCCAGAAGGACTGTGACAGCATGTGTTTAGGAGTGAAGCTAATGCTTTATTCTCAAGAGGCCACTCCAGAGAAGAAGCTGCTTGGAGAATCTCAGGCAAAGCAATCAGGCTCCTACATCCACACAGCACGCCACGTGGCTAGCAGCAAGGAGAGGCAGAAGGCCCTTGGTCTGGAATGGTTCCAGCAGTTTATTTCCAGGTGTTGCTGAAGGGCTGTCCCAGTGCCAAGAGAGAGATTGTGTGCCGGTCCTTGGCTTAAGTAAGGGTTACAACAGCCAATGACCTTGAGGCACAGGGGCAGTGCAAAGGGCAGGTAAGGTCAATGTCCTATAGGAAGACAGGGCTGGTCACCAGGGAGACACCAAGGGATGGGAGAATCTACAGGGTAGGGGGGACCCAAGGCAAACCATTGTACACAGAGCACCATTGGGAGGTCCTGTCTCTCAGGCCAAGCAGGTGATTATAATTTATCCTGCCAAGGCCAGCTCCTAGGTATTATATCAAAAGTTTGCAGGGATTCCACAAGCAGAAACAGTGTCTCGGTTTGGAAAGACAGTTGTCTGCCAGGGAAAATTAGAGCTTCCCTTGGAATGGAGAATGTAAACCCCCCTTCCCGCCAAATTATTATAATTTTGCAATTAGGGGCTTTCAGGCAAAGATATGGGAATAGGAGTAACAGTTCTTTACCAGGAATATTAAAAATACAAATGTAGTAGTACAAAAAACAAGCAAACAAACAAAAGTCCTGCAAAACCCTGACAGGGTCAGGGATTTAACCTGACACCCTGTTGGTCAGGGTGTGGGGAGCAGTCCAAATAAATCCTCCTGGAGTGACAGATGTGGTTCTGTGGAGTAGAGATGATACTGTAGAAGATGATCCTGTGGAAAAGTCCAGTGGTGGCAAGATAGGTCCGGTCTTCCTCCTGTAGCCCAGTGGAAAGCCGGATCCCCGGGTGCTTGGTGTTTGAGTCCCAGTTTTTATCCAGGTAGGAACGGTTGGCTCCTCCCCCCAGGGTGGAGCATCTCACAATGGGATGATGTAATGTGTCACATCATTGGTGAGCCTTCATGGCCCATTATCAGCAGATATCCCTGATGATGTAATGTGTCATGTCATTGGTGAGCCTTCATGGCCCATTATCAGCAGATATCCCCCGGAAGATGGACCGGTGGTGGAAGAGGTAAGAAACACTGCCCCACCTGGCCTTAATGGCTGGCCCATTATCAGAAGGCATCCACCCCTCTCCCCCCTGGAGTTACAAGAGATAAAGAAAAGCATCTCAACTGCTTTCAACAGATGAAATAGAATACACATTTTTTGGTTACATAACTCAAGACAAACAGTCTTTCCTGCTGCCATGTGAAAAGGGGAGAATTCCCCAAACCACCAGCCTTTGATTTGCCTGTCAGTGCCTATGGAAAGCCAAGACCTGTCACAGCTAGTCTTTAGCTAAGACAAAATAGATCTGGTCATGGCAAGTCCAGTTCGGCTGACCTGGCTTGTTCTAGAAGTCCCTAGGTGAATAAGAGAGCTCATGCAGACACCTCAGCCAATCATAGCCAGTCCAGAGAGCAGACATCACTAGTCAAGGAGCTGGGCAGGGCTAAGACTCAGACCTACAACCGTCGCGTAATACGTGGTGGCCCTGTGTGAAGATGATAGCCATCCCGCGAACACAGTGGAGGGAGAAAGAACAGTCCATCAGGCTGTATAAAAATATGGCAAGGAGAGTCACCAATGAAGCATGAGAGTCAGAAAAGCTGAAAAATGAGTCAGCGTGAGAGCAGGAAAAAACAAAAGTGAAAAGCTGAAAAAATAGAAAAAAGCCCTGCAGGAAACATGGCAAGATGGGTTTCACTGGAAGAAAAACTCATAGTCAAGGTATTGATTTTCCTTATACCTAAATGGGGAGTAAAGAATAAGCAGCAGGCGTTACTAGCCTTGCTGGCATTGTCTGAAAACCACAGACTAAATGTTATAAAGCCCTGGAAAATTGTTTTGGACTTGCTGGGGTGGTTGGAAGCCAAGCAGGACCCAGCGACGGCAGTAAAGATGCTGCGGACACCACCCACCAAAAAGCCCGCCAAGGAGGCAGAGTGGGGCAGACCGGCAGGTGAAAAATCAAGGGGAAAGTAGGTGTTATTTGCCAGAGTTCCCCCGCTGCTGCCTGCTCCAGGTCCATCCTCAGAATGCCCAGGTCCGCCCATGCCCCAGCTGCAGAGACCATCTTTGGGCTCCTCATCCTGTAATGCACTGTGGAGAGAGCCCGCCAAAAAAACCCAAGATGGCAGAAAGCACGTGGAATGAGAGGCACTCACCCAAGATGGCGCTCACCACATGGCGTGGGAGGTACTTGCTCAAGATGGTGGAGTGCGGGCACCATAGGCCAAAAGAGAAGCTGGCAGCCCTGCTGCTAGAGCCGACCCAGCACCATCTGAGCCATGCATGGAGCCGCCAGCACCCGGGGACACAAGCTGCCATATACCGCAGCATCTGCAGGTGGGACTCAAGAAACCTGAGGAACACCAAGGCAGCCAGCGCAGCAGTTGGCACTCGAGAGACTGAGAGACCCAGCCGGAATGGCCGGCGCCCAAGACCATGGAACATCACATCATGCCAGCTGTGAGCGGCCCCAGATGTCAGCAAAATGGAGCAGAGCTGCCCGCTGCCACCAAAAAACTGCACTGACTCCCCAGATTGCTGCAGCATGGGTCACTCTTCCATGGGGTGCAGACCTTCAAGGACAGGCTTCTCCAGCATGGGCTCCTCTCTCCACAGGTCTCCTGTGGGGGTCACAGCCTCCTCCAGGCATCCACCTGCTCCAGCATGGGTCTCCATCACAGGCTGCAGGTAGATCTGCATCCCCATGGACCCCCATGGGCTGCAGAGAGACAGCTGCTTCACCATGGTCTTCACCACAGGCTGCAGAGGAATCTCAGCTCCAGTGCCTGGAGCACATCTTCCCTCTCCTTCTCCACTGACTTTGGTGTCTGCAGAGTTGTTCCTCTCACGTAATCTCACCCTGCTCTTCTCTGGCTGCAATTGCAGCTGTGCAATCACTTTTTATCTTTCCTTCTTCTTAAATATGTTGTTTCAGTGGTGTTGCCACCGTTTCTAACTGGCCCAGCCTTTGCCAGTAAAACGTCCGTCTTTGGAGCTGTCAGGGATTGTCTCTGCCAGACACAGAGGAAGCTTCTAGCAGCTTCTCACAGAAGCCACCCCTGTAACCTTCCCTGCTACCAAAACCTGGCCATGCAAGCCCAATGCAAAATACCACCAAGTTCCCTCCCTTGCAAGGATTTCAACAGAGCCTGGCCACGATTTCTCAACTCGCCTGCATCATCTATTTAGTCCACCTGAGATTGTGTGTGGGAAGTCAGACATGCTGACTGTATTCCATCAAGTGAGTAGCAACTGCATTTCCCCCTATAATTTCCATACTTTTGTGTGGAAAATTCTCCGTTCTGGGCTGATAACCCCCCGAGAATGTTGTCCAAAAGTCCTTCTCCCAAGCCCCGGTGCCAGAAGAGAGAGTCGGGATGTGTTCGTGTCGTTCTCAGAGGTTGTTTATTGTCTCTTATCTAGGTATATTTCGTTCTCACCCGGCTAGGTTGCTAGCTACAGTGCTGGATCGTCGTTGACTGACCACCCCGAGGGCGGTCGTAATCTTTTATACTAAATGTTATGTGATATATGTTTATAGTAATATACCAATACCTATCACCTATGTTAGACAGTGCGACTCTACACTAAACCAATCCAAAAATGCCACCACCCCAGCAGAAGATGGAGGGCAAGAAGAAGAAGGACAGGGACACGCCCAGATCCCTCCATCTTGCCTCCTTGAGCCTCCATTATGAACCCCAAAATTCTACATTATCACCTGGTGATAAGCTAATTATTACTCTAATCACACACTTGTGGTTTGTAATTTTTTATATAATGTTGGTAACTGCTCCCATGGGCTAAAATCAAAGGCACTGGTATTTTTGTCTTTGTGCCAGGGTCCCAGGACCCCTTGCCAGGGTCTCGGATCACCCAGGGCAGCCAGAGGGATGTCCTGGGTTCCGACAGAAAATCATGCTATGAAAAGCCAGTGCCCATAAAGGAGATAGGGGAGTCATGCAACTTTATTCAAATAGAGGGAGAGAGTTCACTGGGGCACACACCTGGGGGGGTTTTCTCTCTCTCTCGGTTTCGGAGGGTGCAGCCTCCTTTTCCCCTAAACTCCCGGCCACAATTTGCCCTCTTCCTTTCCCCACTAGCTGAGGTACTAGGAAGGTACAGCCTTCCCAAACCACCCACCACATATCCCTCCTTAAAAGTCACTTTCCCCCAAAGTTCAGAAACTCAAGCTTGTGCGAACCTATTTGTCTGTTTCAGGAGTCAAACTGTCTGGATTCTGTAACAAACCTGTGGCTTGATGTTGGTATAGACATTAAGACCCATTTCAAAGACACTAACACCCATACCTTCACCTATTGAATTGTTTGTAAAGACATCAGCACACATCTTTCTTATCACTGTT
>OU383795.1:156301-262627 GCA_910950805.1 Acrocephalus scirpaceus scirpaceus
GAGCAGCCTGTCCTTAAAGGACTGCACCCCATGGAAGTGTGACCCATGTTGCAGCAGTTTGGGAAGGACTGTTGCCTATGGGATGGACTCGTGTAGGCACACAGTTGTGGTGACTGGGAATGGGGCTGTGGCTGAGCCTCATCCCTAATAGACTACAACTGTGTAGGACAGGTGAACAACATTGAAGGTAAAGAAACATGGAATGCTGAGGTGTACCTGACCAATCACAGAAGGGTAGATAGGGTGCATGGGTGGAATGCATGTAAGATAAAGGGTATAAAAGGCTGTACTGCAGAGTAATAAAATGCTGATGCTTGAAGCCTTCTTGGGTGTCAGTCATACCTCTGCCATCAGACTCATGTTGGAGAAGTTAATGAAGTACTATCTCCCATAGGAGGGACCCCACATTGGAGCAGGGGAAGGACTCCCCTGCCTGAGCAACAGAAAAAACAATGTGATGAACTGACCATAGCCTCCATTCCCTGTCTCCCTGCGGCACTAGGGAGGGAGGTAGAGCTGGGAAGGAGGGAGGGGTGGGGGGAAGGTGTTTTTAAGGGTTCTATTTTACTTCTGATTATCCTGCTCTGATTTTGTTAGTAATAAACTCATTTCATATCTCTAAGTTGAGCCTGTTTTGCCCATAACATTGTTTGGTGAGCTGTGGACATAGGATGTGGATTTAATTAGCATAACCAGTTTGATAACCAAGACGCCTTGGCAAGAACAAGCAGAGCTTTGAAGATTACAAGATTGGATCAAGACTGGGGACAGGAAAAGAAGCTTGAATCAAACCTCTGCAAGCAAGAGATGTTGTAAAATGTATAAGTTTGTCTGTGTCATGTTTAACCTAATCAATGTAGTAAAAAATTACTAGCCTTCCTAGAATAGTATATAAGCATTTGGAGATCACAGTAAAAACGAATTCTGATGACGAATCAGTCTTCCCGTCTCTCTATCAATTGTCGATAGTGAGAGATCTGTCCCAGTCCTTATCTCGACCCATGAACCCTTCGTTAAATTTTGTCTCCCCTGTCCAACTGCAGAGGGGAGTGAGGGAGCGGCTTTGGTGGGTGCTTGGCATCTGGCCAGCACCAACCCACTACAGGTCCCTTCCAACCCAAACCATTCTATGATTCTATGATATTACCTGGATAGGAAGAAACCAATGAAAAGAGCCATCAATTCATTGCTGACACCATTGAACCACTCAAAGACAATGTTTCTTTAGCTCCTGGCTGTACTCAAGCCAAATTGTAGGTACAACCTATGACAGGAAGGTGAAAATGGTACTTTGCCTGCTGAGATTAGAAATATTATTTGGGATAATGCCACTGAGTTTGGTGAACTTTACCTATAGCCCCAACAATGATATGGTCACTGCCTTTGTGTTAACAGTGTTTAGTGCTAAGGTGTATGAAATTTATCCCATCAATTGCCTTAGGATTAACTCACAATGGAACTATACTGTACCCTATGGAACATAGGATATGGACGCATAAAGAAGAAAACAAAAGGCAAACTATAGATGTTGACACATGCATTGTGCAGGAACAACAGTTTATCTGTGAAGGAAATGCAATAAAGGCTCAAGACACTTGTCTTGACACCGAGCAAAACGTGTCATTTTGAGATTTGACCAGATGACAGCCCAGAAACCATGCTTGTGTATATAGGCAAGGGAGGAGTTTGCTTGAGAATACTTTGTGACCATGTAGTTGTAGACGATCAGTTGATAATAATTAAAAATCATTCTAATATTTGCAATTTTAAATTTGTTCAGGTTAAGGGTTATGATTTTAATTATTCAGCTCTGGTTACCTCTTACTAGTTGTTGAAATCTAATTACACCTCGATCTAAGCCTTACAGCCTACTCCCATTGGTGTGAACCTCACTCTGGTAAAGAAACTGTTAAAACATGAGGACATGAGAGAACTGTTGAAACAAGCACAAGAAAATGGACAGAAAACTTTGATTACTGTCCATCATGTTATAAATAACTATATAGTTGTTGGCTTTTGCTATTATGTATTAGCTTTTGCAAATTATTAATCACAACAATTTTGATGTAGTACAATTTGTAATCACGTTTGACTGTTTTTGATATAGTATAACTTATCAGCTTTTGTGGCCAATGCTCTGGCCATGTGTAGCTTATATATATATGTGTGTGTGTGTGATAAATATATTATAGTTTAGGATTTTGCAAAATATTAAAATACTGACTGTGTAATGTTAGCTTTTGCAGAATGTTTTTATCTTTATAACTAGCTGACAATAGCGAGAATAACTCAGATAAGTTTGTAGAAATTGTGAAAAACAAAGTTCACTCTTCAGAATTTTTAAAAATTTAATAAGGAGATAAAAAGGGACAACGTCCAGTGCTGGGGTGTTTCTGGCTATCAGCCAAAAAACACACCATTAGTTTTAAAACAACGTTCTCTATATACTGTTGCATTACTGGGGTACATACACATTCATGAGTTTATGCATTATTCATTTTTTTGATGTTACAGGAACTCTTTTGTTTGGTTTCAACCTCTGACTTGTCTGCGTGGCATCCTATAGATTAAGTCAATATATTGTATTTCTTCTTGTGGTTTCATCTTGTTGTTTCACAATCCCTGATAACAAGAAGTCAATAAATTCTTCTCTAATTTTTTCCTGGTGCTCTGGTTCCTGTCACTTATCACTTGGAGAGGTCAGTCCGCAGATGTGAGAAACAACACGATGAAACTAATTGCTTTTGCACCATTCTCTGAGCTAAAGGCATTTTGAACATTCCATATTTTGCTACGGCCTATGATATATTCATCACAACACTATTTATATAAGCTATATATTGCATACATAAACTGATAGATTATTTTATACTAACGAGCAGTTAAAAGGACTTATAAATTGTACCATATCAAAATACTTGTGATTAGCAACAACATGCAAAAGCTAATACATAAATGCAAAAGCCAATATTATATTGTCATTAATAACAAACTCCTCCCCATTGTTCTTCTTACTTTATTTGGCTTGAGCTACAACTTTTGAACCTCTGTGCTTTTGGCACACTGATACCTTTCGTAGATCATGAATGCCTTTTTAAGGTTTTTATCATCTTTTGTCTTCTTCAATACTATAATTTTCTGCGTTCCTCCTGTGGTTCCTGACTTGGGATTGGTGGGCATTGTCATCAATTGCATATTTTGAACCACTTAAGTAATAATTTGGATAAGACATGGAATTAAACATGGAAGAAAAATAAAACTTGTTATTTTAAATAACATTATAAATCCCACCTTTTCCCACCAGGATATTCCAAAAATGTCTTCTCACCATCCTTTATTTATTATAGATGCCCACTATTGGACTGGCACATGGGCTATTTTCTGGATATTTTTGGCTATATCCAAAACTGCATCCCCATTATCATCAATTTGTAGACAGCAATCGCGTCTTAAACTTTCTGCAAACACCTCCTTCTTCTGCTAATAAATAGTCTAGCTCTAATCGACTTTGATACACTGTAGCCCTGGTTTGCCTTGGCTGGCTGAATATTAATTCCATGGCCCCAGCTGTTTCATTAGTTATGATTTCTACTACTGCTTGGAGCCTTATGGTGCGGTTTAACATATAAATTGGGGTATGATATCCCTAACTCCCATATTGTGCCAAGGTGGCTGGACCATATGTCTGTGTTATTTGTTCAGGAGGCCACTCCTCGTTGTCCCACTTCTGATATCCCCTACTTTCTTTGACTATTGTTTTGTTTATTTTTAAGGCATTGTAGACCAATATTCCTGAATTATCTCCATCTTTGGTAACAGGAAGAATCCCTGTCTTGGTTTGGAAAGACAGGTGTCCTGGGTTGGCAGGCGACTCCTACTCTATATCCTACATCGTGGGGCTATATTGTGTCTTGGCAGTTGTTTTCTCTTCCCCTCTGGCGAGGACTGCGGCTGATAGGCGGGCCCTTGCTGGGGGGGGGCAGGAAACGGCTGCAGGCTTTTTTACTTTCACTTTTTGGCTCGGCTTGCTCTCTGCTAGACGTGCTTGCTGCTTGCTCGCTGTTTTCTCGCTACTCTCTGCTTGTTTTCTTCCTTCCTCTTCCTTTTTTCTTTCCCCTTCCCGAAGATTAGGACCGGCTCTGGACTGACCTGACCTGACCTGAGGAAAGTTCGGGAATTCCTGGAGCTCGACAGAGAAGATCAGCGCCTCTTCCCACACAGTACCTGTTTCCTTCTTTTTTTTTTTTTCCTTTTGTGTGGGGAGTGTTGTTAATAAAATAGGTTTTTCCACTTTCCCTCCAAGGAGTTTTTCTTCCCTCCTGAACCCAGGTCTGGGAGTGGGGGAGGGGGTGGTGGAGGTTTGTTTTAGGGGTTCTCCCCCTAATCTGTTCCAAACCGGGACAACAGGTGTCCGCAAGGGGAAGCCAGAGCTTCCCTTGGAATGGAGAATGTAAACCCTCTCCCTCCAAATTATTATAATTTTGAAATTAAGGGGCTTTCAGACAAAGATATGGGAGTAGGAATAATAGTTCTTTACTAGGAATATCAAAAATTAAAATGTAGTAGTAGAAAAGAAAAAAGAAAAGAAAAGAAAAGAAAAGAAAAGAAAAGAAAAGAAAAGAAAAGAAAAGAAAAGAAAAGAAAAGAAAAGAAAAGAAAAGAAAAGAAAAAACACTGACAGAGTCAGAATACGACCTGACACCCTGTTGCTCAGGATGTTGGTAGCAGTCCAATTAAGTCTTCCTGGAGTGACAGATGTGTTTTCCTCTGAGGGGCTAGTGGTGGTGAGATGGGTCTGGTCTTCCTCTGGGAATGCAGTGGAAACAGGCTCTCCCGGTGTTCTGAATCTCAGATTTTATCCAGGTAGGAATGCTTGGCTCCTTCTGCTGGGTGGAGCATCTCACAATGGGATGATATGATTTTATCAGTCATGCAGTGAATCTTAATGGCCCATTAACAGTGGATATCCCCCAGAGGGAAGATGGGTCATGGAAGAGATAAAGAACACTGCCCCACCTGGTTTTAACAGCTGGCCCATTAATAGAAGACACCCACCTCTTCCTCCCCCGGAGTTAGAAGAGAGAAAGAAAAACACCTCCCCAACCAGTTTCAACAGATGGCAAATAGAATACATACTTTTGGTTACATCTTGCATTGGAACCCAAGACATTTGTTCTTTCAAATATTACCTGTTTTATAACTGGCCCTTTAAATCCTTCTCCTTTTGCCCCTACTACTTGAATGGTATTCCGAATTTTTTAGCATTCTTTTGGAATTTTACAAACACATGTCCTCTCAGCCCCTGTATTTACTAAAAATTCAAATTCTTCCTCCTGGGGGCCTACTTTTAAAGTTGTCAAGGGCTCTTGCTGTTATTTTGACCCCAGGAGATAGATCTCCTGACCTCCCTATTCGTCTGTTTCTCAAACCTCCTTAAAAACTTTCAGGTCCTTTTCTCTTTGGGTGCAGTTTCGCCTTAAGTGTCCGATTTCCTTGCAATAGTGACAAATTGGGCCTCGGTTGTTAAGTTCCTCATTTCCCTTTCTAGGGCCCCTTTCCCTAGGAGCTTTGTTCCTGTTATCCTTCCCCTGGTTCCACTTGCCTTTGCCTGGCTGGAGTCTCACTTCCTTGTGGGGGTAGGTTGCTGCACTTTGGTTTCCCTTGGAGATAGCAGCTGCCATTATTTTAGCTTTTGCCATTACTTTCTCCTCGTCTCTTCATACATATACTTTTTGGGCTTCTTTTAATAGGTCATCCAATCCTCTATCCTGCCATCCCTCCCGTCTTTTTGACTTTTTTCTTATATCTGGCTACATGTGAGTGACAAAGGTCGCTTTCAATAAAACCTGCCCAGGTGCTGTGTTGGTGTAATAAGTACAATAGATAAATTCGTGTATGTAATATGGATTTGAGCTACTAATAAGAAGCTACTCAAGGGTGTCTCCAAGATTCCAAAGTTCCAAAACATATTTACAACTGTAACGACGAGGCAGAACAAGAAGATGGCCCATCCATCAAGGGTGGACCCTCACTTCACAGCTCTTCAACATCCGATACCAATCTTGGTGGAGATCCTGGACGATCAGATCACCCCTCCCAAGACGAATTCTGGAAGAACTATCAAGCAACCTTTTCATGCAGACAGGACTCTTTTGGGAAAATTAAGAAACACAGCATACCTGGACTTTCCATAGACTTGGCCTTAGGGTAAAAAAACTGTATAAAACCCAGAGGCTGAAACATAGCAGTGTGGCAGAATTCGGAGGGTACCCTTGTACCGCCACTCTGTCCACCCAACTTTTGATCGATTGTTGTCCCGTTTTTATTGTGGCTTTAATTCGGTATTGGAGATTTCGCTAAATAAACCCTGTTATTTTTGAATTGGCTTCTAATCATTTATAACAGATTTGGTGCCGTGACTCGGATACAATTTGGCTGCGGAGGAATCCCTTTGCACGGGGGGCGCCCTGCCGGTTTTTCGGCGGCCCGGCAAAGCAGGAAACCCCTTCGCACCTATTGTATTACGAACCCAAAAATTAGATAAAAGCGCCACAATAAAAAGGGAAAGGTCCTGGATCCAAGGAATAGCAGAGAACCCGGGAAAAGACCGGGAAAGGTCTTTTCGGAGCCGTGGCAACAATTTTTCACTCATAAAATATTCTCTGTGCACGAAGATCTCCAAGCAGGAAAATTGCTGTAAGTACTGCCTGGTTGAGTGGGTGTGATTGAGTGGGTGAATGAGATGTGGCCTGGCCACGACACGAGAGTGGACCTGAAAAGCCGCAGTTCCGAATTTCCCGAGAGGGGTTTGGTCGGCTGACGGGGAAGCGAATCGGGAAAGCTCGTTCACTCATCAAAACCCAGACTCAGGGGAGTCTGGGGGAATCGATCACAAGGAAGCAAAAAGGGGAAGGATACGTTCCTTTTGGGTTCAGGAAATTGGTAAACCCTTTTTGCTACGGGCTGGTAAGAGCCCAGGACGCAAACCGAAGATTCTTTCATCGGACGAACAGACCCCCGGTTCAGCTCACCGGACAGGGTAAGTAAGCCGAACGATTCGGGACCCGGTTTGTGATTAAAACAGTCTGGGAGAGGATCCCTGCTCTTAGCCAGAGCTAAGAAAGTATTTAGCATTGCGATCCATTACCGAAAGGTAAAGTTTTTTTTTAAAAAAAAAATGGGGCAAGGAAAGAGTAAACATCAGAAAGAATCAAAGAAAAGGTGTGCTCCCAGAAAGGGAAAAGGTGCTTTTGAAATCCCACCAGAAAGTCCACTGGGATGGATCTTAGAGCACTGGGAAGAGTGCCCCTCTTTGAAAGGTAAGTCCAAGGAAAAAATGACTTATTACTGTATCAAAGTTTGGGGGGGTAAGGAAATAAAAAGACATGTGATTTGGCCAATATTCGGCACATTTGAAAAGTGGATATGCAAGATACTTTGCAGCTACGTAGAAAGAAAAAAATCAGTAACCTGCGAGGAAAGAAAGTATGCTCAGGTGTGGGTAGAAGTCAGAGCAGGACTGTTTGCACTAAGAACTCAGAAGGGAACTTCAGCAAAAAAGGATGAATGGGATCCACTGGAATTTCTCCCTCCCCTCGTATCGGCAACCCCCTTTGTCCCCCCGGGACCTGTTAACCAGCTTGTGCCTGCCCTGGGTCCTTTGCAGGGGGCTCAGTTCATGGGACCGGGTCAAGCCGCAACCCTCCCTCCCTTTAATCTCTGGGGAACGTCCCAACTGCCTGCCCCGCTCCTATCCCTGCCTCCAGAAAAAACCCCAGATCAGGGACCCCTTTCCATACCTTTAGAGGCACCATCAAAATGGGTAGCGCCGTGTCCGCAAGTCCCAGGGGTGCAGTGCCCGCAAGCGGCAGAACTACAAATCCCAAAAGCCTCTTCGCAGACTCCGCCTTTCCCACAACCACAAGAAGCAGTCTCCCCCTGGGCAAAAGCCCCGATTTCTCAGCCACTTGTTCCCCCGCAGCCCACGGGAGCCGGAAAAACGGCTCCAGCAGATTCTCCTCCAGCTAGCAGGACTCGGAGAAGGGCCAAGCTCATGAGTGAGGAGGGGAGTGAAAACGAGGAGGACAAACATAACCTCTTCCCTTTACGGGAAATCCCTACTGCACCCGGAGTTATCGGATTCGTAAATGTTCCAATTAACACAGGAGATGTGAGAGCTTTTAAGAGAGAAATGGGGCGGTTATTAGATGACCCATTCAGAGTAGCAGAAAGGCTGGAGGACTTTCTGAGAAGTAGCATATACACCTATGAAGACCTTATGTCCATCTTAAGGACACTATTCAACCCCGAAGAAAGAGATTTAATCCGACAGGCTGGGATCCGAGACTGGGATCGCTGTAACCCCCAAAGTACACCCGGAGACCAAAAATGGCCTAGCCAAAACCCGGGATGGAGTTCCCAGACTGAGGAAGGTAGACGGAATATGATAGACCTTAGGAATATAATTATCCAGGGAATTCGGGAGGCGGTGCCAAGGGGACAAAATATTAGCCGGGTGTTTGGGGAATGTCAAAGAAAAGAAGAATCTCCCTCAGATTGGCTGGACCGACTCCGGAAAAGCCTACAGGTATATTCTGGGACAGACCCTAATTCCCCTATTGGAGAAGTGTTGTTAAAAACCCAATTTGTTGCAAAGTCTTGGGAAGACATAAGGAAAAAATTAGAAAAAATAGAAAACTGGCAAGACAAGAACTTACAGGAATTACTAAGGGAGGCTCAGAAGGTATACATGAGGAGAGACGAGGAAAATCAAAAAATACAGGCCAAAGTTCTTGTCGAAGCTGTGAGAGAAGTACAAAAGCAAGAGAAAAGCTGGGACCGGGTAAGAACAACGCAGAGAAAAATGGACCTGCCAAATAGGAACCCAGGGCCAAAAGGAGAACTCCCAGAGTGTTTTTACTGCAAAAAGAAAGGTCACATAAAAAGGGATTGTAGAAAAAGAATAAAGGATGAGAAAATTTTTCAGGAAGATTAGGGGTGTCAAGGGCTTTTTATTTTGGGGACCAGAACATCAAATGAGCCCTTGGTAAAGCTAAAAATAGGTCCCCAAAAAGAAGTGGTAACATTTTTGGTAGATACAGGGGCAGAGAGAAGCACAGTACAGAGACTGCCCAAGGGCTGTTTCAAAAGTGAGGATAAGGTAACAATAGTTGGGGCAAAAGGAGATCCATTCAAAGTATCGATAATTAAAGATGTAGAGATGGAATCAGATAGTAAATTTTGCATAGGGAATTTGCTTCTGGTAGAAGAAGCAGACTATAATTTGTTGGGTAGAGACATGATTATAGCACTGGGAATAAATCTGATGGTAAAAGATTCGCAATTAGTAGTAAGCCTATACAAACTGACTACTGAAGAGGAAGACAAAATTAATCAAAAGGTTTGGTGCTCTCAAGGAGAAGTGGGGAGATTGGCAATAGAGCCAATTTCAATTGAAATAGAAAAACCTGAGGAACCTATTAGAATTAAACAATATCCTATATCACTGGAAGGGAGGAGGGGACTAAAACAGGTCATTGACAATCTAATTGAAAAAGGGACTTTGGAGCCTTGTATGTCAAGGCACAACACGCCCATCCTGGCAGTAAAAAAGGCCAATGGAAGCTACCGGTTAGTACAAGATCTCCAAGCAGTGAATGAAAGAACAAAAACAAGGTTTCCTGTAGTAGACAACCCTTATACCCTTCTGAATAGGGTATCTCCAGAAGATGTCTATTACAGTGTAATTGATCTTAAAGATGCGTTTTATGCGTGTCCTCTGGCCGAGGGGAGCCGAAATTACTTTGCATTTCAATGGGAAGATCCTGAAACAAACAGAAAGCAGCAGCTTAGATGGACATCTCTGCCTCAGGGATTTGTGGATTCTCCTAACCTTTTCGGTCAGGCTCTCGAACAATTACTGAGTCAATTCATACCGGTTGAAGGAACCAAGTTATTGCAATATGTTGATGATTTACTGATAGCAGGCCAGAGGGAGGAGCAAGTAAGAGAATGTACAATTTTGTTACTGAATTTCCTAGCAGAAAAGGGATTAAAGGTTTCAAAATCAAAATTACAGTTTGTTGAACCCGAAGTAAGATACCTTGGACACTGGATTTCAAAAGGTAAGAAGAAACTAGACCCTGAGAGGGTCGCTGGAATTGTAGCGCTGCCCCCTCCCTGGACAAAAAGGGAGATCAGGCAGTTGTTAGGATTGTTGGGATATTGCAGACAATGGATCGAAGGATACAGTGAAAAGGTAAAATTTCTTTATGAAAGACTAAACACAGATAGAGTGAAATGGACAGAAAAAGATGAAGCTGAATTTAAGAGGCTGAAAGAAGCACTGATAACTGCTCCTGTTTTAAGTTTGCCAGACGTAAAAAGGCAGTTTCAGTTATTTGTGGATGTCAGCAATCACACTGCTCATGGTGTTCTAACTCAGGACTGGGCAGGGACCAAAAAACCTGTAGGATATGTCTCTAAACTTTTGGATCCGGTAAGTAGAGGATGGCCCACATGCCTACAATCCATCGTGGCTGTAGCCCTGTTAGTAGAAGAAGCCAAAAAGGTAACATTTGGGACTCCCCTAGTGGTTTATTCGCCACATAATGTGAGGAGCATTCTGCAACAAAAAGCAGATAAATGGCTCACCGACACCAGACTCCTAAAGTATGAGGCTGTCCTGGTACACTCACATGGTTTAGAACTCAAGACAACAGCGGCTCAGAATCCAGCTCAGTTCCTGTTCGGAGAAGCACTGGAAAAAACTATTCACGACTGTACAGAAATGGTAGAACTGCAAACCAAGGTAAGACCAGACTTGGGAGAAGAAGAACTGGAAGAGGGAGAGAAATGGTTTGTAGATGGATCAGCGAGAGTAATAGAAGGTAAAAGAAAATCAGGATATGCCATAGTAGATGGCAAATCAGGGGAAGTGGTAGAATCAGGACCCCTGAATGCAAGCTGGTCTGCCCAAGCCTGTGAGTTATATGCAGTACTAAGGGCACTCAAAAGATTAAAAGGGAGGAGAGGCACTATTTTCACAGATTCAAAATATGCTTATGGAGTTGCACACACTTTTGGTAAAATATGGGAAGAAAGAGGTTTAATTAACACCCGAGGACGAGGATTAATTCATGGGGAAATAATAAAGCAAATTTTGGAGGCGATTAGGGAACCCAAAGAAATCTCTATTGTCCACGTCAGAGGACATCAGGTGGGTATGAAATTCCAGACCAGGGGCAATAATCTGGCTGACAAAGAGGCAAAGAGAGCAGCATTGCTTACAATAAGTATCCCTGAGGCTGGGAAAGAGGAACTTCAGGAATATCCCCCATACCCCTCTCAGAAAGAAATCGAGGAGTTTAAAAAGATAGGGGGTAAGCTAGAGGAAGGGAGGTGGAAATTACCTGATGGAAGGGAGTTGGTATCAAAGGAATATACTAGGAAAATTCTGAAAAGACTGCATCAGCAGACGCACTGGGGAGCCCAGGCTCTAGCAGAACAATTTTTGAAATTCTTCGGATGTAAGGGGATTTATGAATTAGCCAAACAGGAGGTGTATGGTTTGCCAGAGGATTAATCGAGCTACCTACAGACAAACTGCTTTCGGGGGACGCCCAGTTGCCTATCGCCCGTTTGAAAGAATCCAAGTGGACTTCACTGATTTACCTAAGGTGGGGAGATATAAATTTTTATTGGTAATAGTGGACAAATTAACTCACTGGGTAGAAGCCACTGGGTAGAGCTACTGCCCAGACAGTATCAAAAGTATTGTTAGAAGAAATTATCCCTCGCTATGGGATAATAGATCATATCGATTCTGATCAGGGAACACATTTCACCTCCAAAATTATCAAACAGACTACAGAAGCTCTAGGAATTCGATGGCAATATCACACCCCTTGGCACCCCCAAAGCTCTGGGCAAGTGGAAAGAATGAACCAAACACTGAAGACTCAACTGTCCAAATTAATGATAGAAACAAAGATGTCTTGGGTGAAGTGTCTTCCTTTAGCTCTTTTGAATATAAGAACTATGCCTCATTCAAAAACAGGGTTGTCACCGTTTGAAATGCTCTATGGAATGCCTTATAAACATGGAATGCCTGTGGGACACCCCCAAATAGAGGATACCCAAATTCAACCATACCTAATTGCCATAAATAAGAATTTACAAGATCTACGAAAACAGGGGCTCATTTCTCAAAGTACCCCTTTGGGGTTTGCAATACACAAAATAAATCCGGGTGATAAAGTCTTGGTAAAAACCTGGAAAAATATACCTCTGGCACCTCACTGGGAAGGTCCCTTCACTGTTCTTCTCACCACAGATACAGCAATTAGGACAGCAGAAAAGGGGTGGACCCACGCTTCGAGAGTGAAGAAGGTGGAGCCACAATACACTACTCAAAAATGGAGAGTGTCCTCATCTCCTGGAGATCTGAAAGTCAGGTTGCAACGACACCAATGAACAAGGGGGATCAGATAAGGTGTGAAAGACCAGATTGTGAATGTTTTCCCTTTGTTCACTTCAAGTGTGTATATTGTAAGTTGATTTGGGTTGCTCACTGCAAAGGGGGGCGTAGGCCAAAAAGATTATGTACCAACTGTTTAGAAAAAGAACAAAAAGAGACTAGCCATTTCCTAGTAATTGCCACTAACTTGGGTCTACTGGAGTTAGATTCTCCAGAATGGTATCATATATATAAAAAAGGGGACAAAAGGGCAATTGGATGCTGAGGTTGAAGTGCTCAAGGTCGAGTGCAGAAAGACAATCAAAGTACCTTGCTGGTCCGATACAATCAGGTTATCCCGGTGGAGTGCCTTTAAAAGAAGGTTTGCAGCTCGGACTGACAGGACTCCAGAAACATATGCCTGCTGCCTAGAAGATGGATTACCCCGCCGCGGGCTGCTACCCCGTGGGCGAAGGGAAAGGCAGAGGCATGTTGTGGTGGAAAGTCCTCGTAGCCCTGAGCCGAGGGACAAGGGGACCGCCCCCCAAGAGCCCGCAGAGGCTAACCCTCAGGAAGAGATGTGAACTACAGCTAAACATGGCACCAGAGAAAACCTGAAGTATCAAAAGCATTATGATTGTCCTAAAGATAAGGGAAAAGGGTATTATTTCTTTTATGACACTCAATACAAAATTTGTGAATCAGACAAAGGGATAGAATGCCATGACTCAAAGGCAATTACTAAGGAAGGGCAGTCCAACACACACGAATTTATTTGGGTAAATAAAAAGGTGGGGGACTGTAATAAGTACAATAGATAAATTCGTGTATGTAATATGGATTTGAGCTACTAATAAGAAGCTACTCAAGGGTGTCTCCAAGATTCCAAAGTTCCAAAACATATTTACAACTGTAACGACGAGGCAGAACAAGAAGATGGCCCATCCATCAAGGGTGGACCCTCACTTCACAGCTCTTCAACATCCGATACCAATCTTGGTGGAGATCCTGGACGATCAGATCACCCCTCCCAAGACGAATTCTGGAAGAACTATCAAGCAACCTTTTCATGCAGACAGGACTCTTTTGGGAAAATTAAGAAACACAGCATACCTGGACTTTCCATAGACTTGGCCTTAGGGTAAAAAAACTGTATAAAACCCAGAGGCTGAAACATAGCAGTGCGGCAGAATTCGGAGGGTACCCTTGTACCGCCACTCTGTCCACCCAACTTTTGATCGATTGTTGTCCCGTTTTTATTGTGGCTTTAATTCGGTATTGGAGATTTCGCTAAATAAACCCTGTTATTTTTGAATTGGCTTCTAATCATTTATAACATTGGTGTCTGTAATAAACAGGGCAGGAGATTTTTCTCCTTTTAAAAGCCTTTATTGTGATCAGCTCAGGGTGGGGGCCCGACGGGTTGAGCACATGCCGCCGCTGCTCCCAGAAGCAACTCGCTGCTCCCAGAAGCAACTCGGAGGATGAGGTGTGCAGCAGCTTCATCCACTGGGCTGCAAGCTGCTCCCAGAAGCAACTCGGAGGGGGAGGTGTGCAGCAGCCACATTCACTGGAGTGCAGGCAGGGTCGGGTTCACGGTCCTCACGGCCGGTCCCGAAGGCTTCCTTGGCTCTGAAATTCCAGGGAGTCCCTCTCTGGGCAATGTCTCTGAGAGTCAGGGTGAGGGGTGAAAACCGCTCAACCTTGGGAGGAGGCAGTCTCACTCCTTGCATGGTCCATCCATATGTCTTGGTGGTTCGGTCTAATAATGTTTTTCTGGTCTGGAGCAATAATTTCTTCTCCCAGCTGGCACTGCATCACTTCTATTTGCATGTCTGCTGGATTTCTCCTCCTCCTGGCTTTTTTGGTTGCTATGTTGGGTGTTGGGGTAGCCAGGGGGCTCGGCTGGAAGGTGCAGCAGAAAGGGAACAAAAGAGGTGATTAACAGGGTGGGGGTGAACATTTAACAAGGAGCACTGGGCTAACAATGACTTCATTTGCAACAAAATTACCTTGTTTATCTCAATCCCCCCTCTAATTCTTTGATTGCGTTTAGACCCGCATCAATTTGCTACTTCATAGATCTTAACTTTTGGAACTTGATATAATTTTTTTTCTCTAGGAATCTATCTGGTTACTGTGTCTTTAATCGCTAGGTAATGCTCGCAGGCTATATTCTTTACTGGGGTGTTAAATATTTTTCTTCTCTTCAAAATACGTTCTTTACTTATTACTTTAGTCTTCAAGTTCTATTGCTCTTGCTTTCTCATCCCTATGGATGGAAGTTCTAGCTTACTTTGTTTCCACTTGAATAGCTCTAATGGTCTTAAGCTGATACCTTCCCATGGCCAGATGTCTGTTTGAGTGTTCTCACATACCTAACAGTTGGTTATGTTTAATTCCTTCTACTAAGTCTACAAATAAATTCTTTCTTTTAGTATTTCTAATTTATTAGGTCTATGGGGTTATTAGATTTTTTTTTGTTTTTTGTATCAGCTTACTAAAATTACTTTTTAAGCTAATGGAAACAAAGTTAGCTTTCAGTCTTTCCTAGGGAAATTCAACAGTCATTATAACTTATAACAAGCCACTGCACTTTACAAACTCATGGAACACTATTACAACAACTCTGCAACTGGGGAAAACTTTTAACAAGGGACAACTACACTCTGGAAGAAAACACATACAGCAGTGCTGCTGCCTCTTCTTGTCTCTTACTGGGCAGAAGCTTTCTTTTGAAAAGCTAATTTCAAAGTCTCTGGATTTCTAGTTACTGTCTACTGAGGATTTTGCTGCTGACTTGGGATAGTCTTGTCTCAGATCAGGGGATGTTACTGGCCTCCTACTCTTGTGATGTGTGTCTATCTTTTTTTTTTCTTGTGTCTTCACTGCAGTGTTTGTGGTAAGGAGGACTTGAAAAGGGCTTTCATACTTAGGGGTCAGTGGAGTAACATCTTATGATTTAATCAACACCCAGTCCCCTGGACTGATCTCATGTACTTTCACATCTAATGGGGAAGTTTGAGGGAGGTATTCTCTTTTTTTTGCAAGTTCTCTAGAGTCTTACTTATACCTTCTAAGTATTTCTGGGTGGCAGCTTCTCCATCTAAATAAGTCTCAACACTAGAAGAGGTTGTAAGAAAGGGGAGCCCAAACATCATCTCATATGGGGAAATCTCATTTGGAGAAGCACTTATGTCAGCTTGGGGCTTTGTTTGGATTCGCAGGAGGGCTAGGGGCAAACATTTTAGCTAATTTATTTTTGTTTCTTTAAGTAATTTAGTGAGTACATTTATAAAGTTTTATTCATGCGCTCTACTCTACTGGAGCTTTAGGGGTGCTACAGGGTGTGTAGTTTCTACTTTATCTCTAATGCCTCAGTGACTTGTTGCAACACTTACATGGTAAAGTGTGGGCCTTGGTCTGAGTCTATATAATTCACTAACTGTGGAATAATGTTTTCTAAAATGATTTTAGCTACTACTTGGGCAGGTTTTTTGGTTTTTTATTTTGGTTTTTTTTTTTTTTTTTGGTAGGAAAAGCTTCTACCCAGTGGGTCAAGTGGTCAACTATGACTAAGAGGTGTTTGTAGCCCTGCAGTGAGGGCATTTCTGTAAAGTCTATTTGTATACTTTGGAATGGTCTTTGGGCTAATTCTTTCCCTCCCGGTTCAGCTTTCCTCATCACTTTTTGACTGACTTTTTGACAAATTACACATCTCTTAGTGATAGTTTTAGCTAACTATACACCCTTAAGCATAAGTTCTCTCTTAAGAAATGATCACATAGTCCTTGCACACCCCAGTGTGCTGACCCATGTAGCTCGGCAAGTATTCTCCTGGCTAATGGTTCACTTAGAAACTGACGCCCATCAGGGGTCAGCCACTTCCCCGCCTCCCCTGGGTGTAATCCCAACTCTCCAATTGCTCTCATCTCCCTGGCACCAAAGATGGGCTCTCCCCTCTCCAGATGCCTCTCCCAGCTTGTGGATCTTCACTGTATCGCTTGGTCTTGGCGCTGCTCGGTTGGCTAGCTGATGTCCTCTTACTTCTAGAGTATTGCTCTTCTGATGTCTCTCCACACAGACCACCGCCACTCCAGCCAGCTCCTGCAGGGCTTCTAGAGCTGGTCCTACTAGATTCTCATGAATTATACTCTTATTATTCTTAGAAAACAGTATATTTAGAATCAAATTCAATTCACTCTAAGTATAAATATTTGGCCCTAAAAATTGGTCCACCTGGTTTGATATGCTTACAGGGTCCTCTACTAGATTTCTCAGATCGTTTTTGAACCCCCTCACTTCTGTTGATGTTAGTGGAGTATTTACCAATCTCACCCCTCTGGCTATCCCTCCCATTGGGACTTCTTGAAGGGGATATAACTTCTCTGCTCTTGTTATCTTTGACTTTGTGTTGTGGTACAGGCTATCAGATAAATCAGGAGTGGAGATTGCAGGGGTTTGATGGTTGCTTGGGGAGGGGCTTGAGTTAGACGGGAATGGACTCAGCTCGCAGTTGGGAGGAGATAGAGGGACTAAGTTGGTTGCAGAAGTCATGGAAGACAGGACTGAGGAAACCAGTGATGGGGTTAAAGGAGCAGTTGGAAGCATAGAAGGTAGAGGATTTGGGTAGCTTGGGAGGGGGGTGTTAGGTTGAGGTGGTAGTGGGATGATAGCTGAAGTTACAGTAGGTGCTGCAGAAGTTTGATTAACTAGGGGAGAGCAGGTTGCTGGGGCAATTGGGGGAGGTAAAGGTTTTACTGGAGAAGGTGCTGGATAGAGAGGGGGAGGGGCAAGTGGTATGTGGGCAATAGATGGGGGTAAATTCTCAAGGGGGTCCCACTTCTCATAATTTTTCATTTTCTCCTTTAACTTTGTGGTTTTTCTCTTGTAGTTTACAGACGTTCATCCCCTTGTCTCTTACAGCTTTCTTTAGCCAGCAAGCAGCATACTTTAATTCTTCTAAATCAGGATCTTCCCTTGCTTTCAAATATTCATTCAACTGTCTACACATCCATCTGTCCTGTGTTTTTACCCAAGGCCATTCTCCCTGCAAATCTAATTCTGGCCAGACCTCTATACAAAAGTGTATCATCTTCTCTTTGTCTAATTCTCCAGTCACTTCCCAAATGTCCCATTTAGCTAAGTAACATTCCCAGGGGACTATTGGGAAGAATATTCTTAACTATCGGCAATACAAATCTTAAGGCAACTGAAACTGTCCTGGCCTTATGTAACGTATTGTTTTTCAATATCTTATCTTTCTTAACGTGCCCTACATGAATGCAAATTTAAAGATGGGCAACTCAAATTCAGAAATTTCTTGGAGTTAAAGATAGTGGCACCTGGACAGTGTATCCACACTAGGGACACCCCTGACCAATGCCTGCACTGGCACCCGGAAAGCATATCTACACTAGGGGACACCCCCGACCAATGCCTGTGCTTTATTCCTCTGTAGGGGACACCCCCGACCAATGCCTGTGCTTTATTCTTCTGCTGCCCTTCTAGCAGGGGAGGGGGGGTCTGCCTTATACCCTGGGAGACCCCTCACTCACAGTTTTCTTACACTTTCCTCTGTTCTCGGCCAGCCCCCTTACAGGAGTCCAGAACCATGGTGCAATAGGGGGGTCAACACTTGCCCTGGGGATCTGAGCTGCTGGCCCCCGTCTCACTCATACCTCACTCGCTCACCTTCCACCACCAGATTATCTCACCAATCTGTCACTCCTCCATGTCGCTGGTCTTTTGCTGATCCAGGTCCATGGTTCACCAGCGATTCCTGAGGGTCCCTCGAAGCAGGCAGCCGTCCTCTCCGGGGGTCCTCTTCAGGCGTGGTGATCCCAGACGAGCCCCCAGCTGTAATAAACAGGGCAGGAGATTTTTCTCCTTTTAAAAGCCTTTATTGTGATCAGCTCAGGGTGGGGGCCCGACGGGTTGAGCACATGCCGCCGCTGCTCCCAGAAGCAACTCGGAGGATGAGGTGTGCAGCAGCTTCATCCACTGGGCTGCAAGCTGCTCCCAGAAGCAACTCGGAGGGGGAGGTGTGCAGCAGCCACATTCACTGGAGTGCAGGCAGGGTCGGGTTCACGGTCCTCACGGCCGGTCCCGAAGGCTTGGTTGGCTCTGAAATTCCAGGGGGTCCCTCTCTGGGCAATGTCTCTGAGAGTCAGGGTGAGGGGTGAAAACCGCTCAACCTTGGGAGGAGGCAGTCTCACTCCTTGCATGGTCCATCCATATGTCTTGGTGGTTCGGTCTAATAATGTTTTTCTGGTCTGGAGCAATAATTTCTTCTCCCAGCTGGCACTGCATCACTTCTATTTGCATGTCTGCTGGATTTTTCCTCCTCCTGGCTTTTTTGGTTGCTATGTTGGGTGTTGGGGTAGCCAGGGGGCTCGGCTGGAAGGTGCAGCAGAAAGGGAACAAAAGAGGTGATTAACAGGGTGGGGGTGAACATTTAACAAGGAGCACTGGACTAACAATGACTTCATTTGCAATAAAATTACCTTGTTTATCTCTGTATCTATACCCAAATATTATCTAATGTTTTTTCTTAGCCTCTCCAGCCATTCAGTTGGAGTCTCGTCCTTCTTTTGTTGCTCAGTAAATGCCTTATGGGCATTCTGAGTTCATGGAGCAGCCTCTCTAATCCCTCTGACAATTAATGATCTATAATGTACCATGTTCTGTCTTCCCCCCAGGGTTATTGTGGTCTCAATTTGGATGTTATGAGGGCATTTTCTGCTCCCCAGGGAGTCCATGTGCATGTTCCCTTTCCCATATCTTTTACCAGCTACCCGGATCATTTGTCTTTCTTCAGGTATAAACAAAAGGCTTGTTATAGATTGCATTTCATCCCATGTATAAACATTGGGTCCCAAGAACTGGTCTATTTGTTCTGCTAATCCAATAGGATCTTCTAGTAGACCTTCTAATTCCTTTTTAAATTTTCTCACTTTGGAGGACTTAAGTGGGGCTGTCACAAACCTGATTCCCCCATGTGCCCCTCCCAGTGAGACTTCCCGGACCTGGAGGAGATATAGCAATACTGCTTGGTTCTCATTCTTCAATTCCTCTGTTTGGACCGTTCTTCCCCTGGTATTCTGGCTAGGTCTGTCAGAGTGTGGAGGGGGTACGTTGAGGGCTGGCAGATAGGGAGGAGGCAGACAATCTGAGGAGTCCCAGTTTTTAATTTCTTTCAATTTAAATGTATTCACTGCATCCAGAGAGGCTTCCCTCTCCCCAGCAAGCTGCATAGTCTCTTTCTTCCTGACTGACTGCTTCTTTAGCATTCACATAAATATTCAAAGCTTGGCACATCCCCCTCTCAAAGGAACCATGGATAGGCTAGAATAAATGGTCTGATCTTGTCTTTAGTCCATTCTATCATACAATAATGTATCATTTTGATTTTGTTTTTATTTTTTGTGTCAGGGTTATGTTCTCACTGTGCCAATCTTATCCCAAGGGGACTATCAGGAGGGTATATCCATTGATGCTTTCCGACTTTATTTTCCTCTGAAGGCTTTTTCCTTGCTTGGTTTCCCATTTTTTTATCAGTTTATCCCAACACCTCCCACACAGCTTTTTGGTTTTTTTCTTTCTTCCACGCGAATCTAACTCTAAACTCTTCATAGGTTTTTTTCCCCAATTCTCCTCAGATACAGTCCAAATACTGGGAACTAAATACTGTCTTTCACACACTAATTATTTCTGCCTTTTGTGCCTCAGCCTCTGCTTTCCTTCAGGCTTTTCCTATTCTTGGACCATCTACTTCCTCGTGTCCTATAGAAATTAAGAAATTTAATGCCCGATATCTGTCTCTTAATTCTGCCCTACAATATTCCTGGCACCAGGCACTTCTGCATGTAGCGGAGCAATACCACCTCTTATGACAGATTTTACACTCACACAAGACCCAAGGTTCACACCCAGGTCCACAACTCAAGCACAAAATTGCACTCATACAAACAACACAAAATCTTTATTATAAGACAACAAACGCTTCGCTTTTCTCCGGCTGTTTCGGTAGCCCGAAAAACAGAACAGCGGATCCAAGCTCCCCACTCTTGCCGTACAAACAGTATGTCTCATTCTCTCAGCACTTACACTTGCCAGTCACGTGAAACACGGGACATACGCATATACCTTACACACATTTACGCAATAATAATGTACCCTTAGGTACTAATATTCCTTTACAGATGCTTATTTGTTGTACAATGACCTACCTCCAAAAAAGTCTTAAACCTCTCTAAGATTTCCCAAACTTAAAATCTTTCTCTCACCACCCCCACACTTATAAAACCCCAGTAGTATAACAGCACTTGAAATGAATTTCAAAGCTTCGCTGCAGGGTTTCCACTTTTCCACTGTAATGTTAGCCTTTGCAGAATGTTTTTATCTTTGTAACTAGATGACAATAGCGAGAATAACTCAGATAAGTTTGTAGAAATAACTAAAACTGTCTGTATAACTAGATAACATTGAAAGAACCACACAAATAACATCGAAAGAAAAGATGTGAAAAAACTTCTGCCACTGACCCTGCAGCAATCAATAATTCCCCGTTTGTCATTGTGAGGAAATGACAAACACGACTCCCAAAAATCAAATCTACACTATTTCACGATAGGTCTAGGGTTGAAGCAAACTAAAAAAATTCCAGGAACATGTAAAAGAACTCAAAGAAATGTTTAAATATGTACAATCTTCATGAATATGCATTTGATCAATGCAATGAAAAAGTATATGGAGAAAGTTGTTATAGCTAACTGATATGCTTCTGGCAGATTGACAAGCACCCCAGTGCTGAGTATTGTCCCTTTTATCCCTTATTAAAACTTTTAAAAATTTTAAAGAATAAGCCTTGTTTCTCACAATCACGATGTGGAAGAAATTCACTGAATAATGGAGCAAGTGAAGAAAGACAGGGAACATCATTGGTGGGACATTTTATTTGAGTGGTCATCAACAGCAACAGGAATTCTTAACAAGGTGTTGCACCCTGTGATTGTTCTTTTAATGTTAACCTTTCTGCTTTTCATTTTGATGATTGGTTTGTAAATTAAGTTGTGGGGAATTATAAAGAGATTACCCGCAAATCTTAGAAATAGCTTAAAGAATGCATTTGCCACTTTCTCCCTCTTCTTTTCCCTTTCAACAGATCACCAAATCTATATCAATGTTTAAGCCATGGTGTGGTATAGAAGCCTAGAAGGGGGCCCAAACACCAGTAGCAAAATAGCCATGAAGACACGGTACTAACACGCTGTGAGAAAGAACAGGATGTGACTGGAGAAAGGAGCCATATAGATGTAGGGGCAGCACCCAGGAAAAGAGTTAGAAAGGAATTTAATAAGAAGACAGGACAGACTGTCCTGATTAGGTGCAAGGTATGGCCAGGCAAGCATACTGACCAGCGAATTATTTACACTCAACTAGTCCTTTTTATCCCCTTACCTCTCTATTTTATGACACTTGTTTCTCCCTAAACCTACTGGATCCATCTGTTTCTCTGCCTTTGGTAGTTCCTCTGAAATTCCCACAATAAGTCCTGTGTGACCCTGTTGAGGGTTTTGGTTTTTCAGGGAATTTTCTCCTTTCTGAAAGTGGTATCTTCACAAGGCTGCCTGCATGTTAGTGCTTGGAAAAGAAAAGGCAAATTTAGGAGCATCATCAGGATGCAAAGGAATGTCAAAAAAGCAGTCTTTTAAATCAGTGACTGTCAAATGCCAATCTCGAGGTGATTTGCGGAAAAACTCCACAACTCGTGAAAGTTGAAAAGTAAGTATGTTTTTTATTCAGCACTGAGGCACATGGGGGATAGCTCCTTCAAAGGCATGCGCGCCGTCAGCGATACTCATCCTTTTATTTATCCTCTAAAGTATTACATATGCATTAAGTTTCACAATACGTCTATACATATTCATTACTGAGCCCTGCCTAGCCTCGCTCTGTATTAAAATGAGCTTACAAGTCTTTCTGCACTTGCGCAGTGCTCTCTGGTGGTTGTGCGGTGGTCACACAGGAGGAAGTAAGGAGTCTTCTTCAGGGTTGAACTTTTCACCTTAGCTCCTTATGCATACTCCCTGGTGTCTTGGCCTTAGTCCAAGACTCTTGGCCGGTTTAGGGGTCCAAACAGTCTTCCTTATCACAGCCTTGCATTCTTTCATTCTGCCTTTGCAAGTAGTTTCTTTCTTATCAGCGATAGCCTTGCCTCCTCTTATCCTGCTTTTGCAAGCAATAACCTTGCCTGCTTTTGCAAGCACAGTAAATGTTAAACAGTATACATTGTCTAGTCAGCTACCCCAATTAATCACACTTTGTAATGGTTTCACGTTTGCCGAATTCTGTTTGCCTAATTTAGTGTAGTGGTTTGAACATCTACCAGAACTCTGCCATGAGATAGGATCAGGAGAAAAGCAAAGTAAGCCCAAACTTAAAGGGTACAAAGATAGATTTATTAACACACACTAAAAGAAGAAAATGAGAATCAAAATGAAACTTTCAAAACACTCCTCCTACCCCACAAACTGTTCACTTTTCCACTAACAACATAAAGAGACAAAACCTGTGCTTTTCAGTCAGTTTCACCACTTAAAAATAATCTTTCATCAGTTCTTTAGGAGAGGAGTGTCTCTTAGAGTCCCATGGAGACATTGCCACAACAGTCCTCTGGTGGCTCCCATGTCACGAATCTGCAGCCGCCAGGAAATTCTGCAGACTGTGAAGCCCCTCCCATCAGCAGTTTTTCCCACAATTGCATATGGGTCATGCATACTGGGGTATCATTTTAAAGATAAACAACTCCAAAGGCAAAGAATTCTTCATCTCAGGGAACAGAGATGTCTTCTCGCTTCTTCACTGGCACAGAGGGCTTCTTATCTCATCTCTCTCTGTTCAAACATCTCATGGGATCACAGGATCACAGCTACTAATTCAATATTCACTTAGTTCATCACAGATACCTTTGCTCAAATCCACAAATCTGAATAATCATCTCCCCAAAATGCATATTTTTCCCATGGTTTAAAGGGATATACTAATATATTGCAGTTCATTACCATAGCTCATAAGAGGAGTCCAGCCTAAAATGGCAACTCCTCAAATCCCTTCTTTCAATTAGTCTTTCACTCTTTCCTTACTGACTTCCGTCTCATGCCGTGTCTTCTCTACATTGACTCTGTCCTTTTCCTCTCACTCAGAGAAGGGTTAGGGTTTTGGAAGTTTCATCTGTGTCAGGAAAGAGTTAATATCTTGCCCAGGTCCTCTCTCCTCGGGCTGTGGCTCACGGTGTCAAATTTCAAAGCCGTGCTGGTGGGGGGGCAGAGCTCATGCCAAGAGATTGGAGATCCGAGTGGCCCAGGCAGTCAGGAATCTCAGCAGCCAGGATCATAAATGCCTAAATGCCTCCTGCCCACCCCTTGGTCTCATGGGGTAGGCCCAGCCCAGCCTGAGCCCAGAGCTGCTGCCCAGACATCTCCCTCGGCCAGAGGGGAGGATAGGCTTAAAAGTTAGCTAGATGTTAAGCTGTAGCCTCCCTTTCCTCCCCCGCTGGTAGCTGAGGGGGCCCAAGGGCGCGGCCAGGCCAGGGCTGGCTTCCCCCCCCCCCCCCCCCCCCCGGGAGGAGTGGCAGGCCTGGCAGGGCGGCTAGGCCCCGGGGCGGGGGGGGGGGGGGGGAAGGGAGCACACGGCAGAGCAGGACCAGCCCTGTTACCTGTTCCAAGGCAGGAAGGAAAAGGGAAGTTTTCTGGGATCCTCCGATATTTAACCCTGTGTATTCAGAGACGTATACTTTCTCTATTGGCTATAGTAGCTATCAATTTCAAAACCAGCCACTAATTGGTTTAAGTATAACTTCCTGAAAAAATCACTTCCCCAATGTCAAACTACCACACACTTTAACGCCTAACTCCCTTGTATCAGAGGGATCATGGTGGGAGATGGGAGGCTTGTCTGCAGGGCTCCCATTTCCTCAATCACAGCATCAGTTTTGCAGAGGTCTTGGAGTAAGCGCCACTTGCCAGTTTGTTTTTTAATAACAAACATAGGTGAATTCCAGGGACTGGTGGAGGGGGCTAAATGCCCCTTTTGAAAATGTTCTTGGACAAGTTCAGTGAGTGCACACAATTTATCTAGCGGTAGGGGCCATTGGTCCACCCAGACAGGCGTATCAGTTCTCCAGGTCAATTTTAGGATGCCACACACCACAATGGCCCCCATCAAAAATCAGACTGAATTTTAAAACCCTATTGAGAAAGTACATCTTGCCCCTACAACACCATGGGTACCGGTAAAACAAATGGCTTTACAGAAGCTGTGTGGCCGCCTCATCCCATTACCTGAATGAGATGGCAACTCTGGTAACTGTGACTGCTTCTCCCAATCCCAGTGAGGGCCTGGAGCACCTCTGTGAGGGCCCAGGTGGGGGGCCATTTGGCTTAAGAAATGACAGTCACATCAGCTCCAGTACCTAAAATATCCATGAGCATGATGTTGCCTCTGTAACGACAGGGTACATTTGCAAGTGGGACATTTATCAGAAATTTCCTGCACCCATAATATTTGTGGGGTCCCTGTAGGGCCAAATCCTCCCACCCTCGTGTTGCATTCATTTACAGGGGATAGTGATTTGTGTGGAAAAGTAATCAACTGTGCAATAAAGGGTGGGAAAGGGGTCCATGCCATGATTTTAATTTCATCATTAGAATCTGAGTCTTTAACTCCGGGGAGAACAAAGAGTCCTAAAAGGGTGGTTGAAGATCTCCCTAGCAACAAAGCACTTTTCTGGGGCCCTGGTGAGCCAAAAATTCCTGTAGGGAGTAAATGAACAGAAGAATTGAGCAACATTATTCTGATTGAGGTGGCCAGGTCCAGTTCTGCACTGCCTGTAGTTGCTGGGCTAAGACTTGATGCAATCCTCCATGGGATGTCTGTGGAGATGGCAACTGCGGTGCTGACATTTGCAGGGGTGGCTGTGTCAGAGCATGTCACCGCCGTCCCATGCTCCGGCCCCGGTTTCCCTGGAATAGGCAACTTTCAGAATCATGCTTAGAATGACATATATTAGAAAAATTATGACCCTTATGGCATCGTTGGCACACATCAGGAGCTTTAAACTTTGCCTTCTGAGCAAAGCAGTCTTTTTCAAGGTGGCCGGGTTTGCCACAGCCAAAACAAACTCCTGAAATCCCGGAGGGACCTTTAATAGCTGCAAAAGCTGCTGCCATGGCTTCATATTGATGTTCTATTGTTCCAATGTGGTTACACACTTCAATCATTTCATTTAAGATTGGTTCATGGTTAGGCAAAGACTTAAGGAGTTTTTTGCAGTCTGTGTTTGCATTTTCAATAGCAAGTTTTAAAAGCAAAATTTCTCGAGCCTCAGGATTATCAACCTGATGCTGGAGCGCTCGCTCAAGGCAGTCAATAAACTGCATGTAAGGTTTGCAGGCCATTGCTTAACTATAAGCAAGCACAGACCTGTACAAGCATGTATGGACTTACATAAGCTAAGCATACTCAGCATACCATTATCTTATGCTTCCCTCTTCAGGGTAAGGCGTGAAATGGGCGCACTGCCTGCCAAGGCTTATGGCCTACCAATCCTAACATGTCCACTTCTGTAATGAGCTGAGCAGTACTCTCAGTCCTGCTCTCTAGCTGCATCTCTATAGCAGGCCTCTTTCACAATACTTGTGAATGCTTTTTGTGGCTTTTCTGCATCAGGGACTGTATGAAAGGCTTGCCAAGCTACGTCCTAGACTCCCTCAAGGGCTTCCCTGGGACATTCCTGGGCTTGGACTGCAGGATCTATGTATGGCCCCGTTCCCATGAGCTGTCTAATTGTCAGGGTCTCTAGGGTTGGATTAGCATGACTCACATAAGATACAAGAAGATTTTGCAGTCCCTTTTCCCACTCTTTTTCCCATAAGGCATATTGAGCGGGGGTTAACAACAACTGAGCAAGTGATCTTAAATCATGCGATGTAAGAATGTAAGCTGAAAACACGGAAGTTAACAAGTTTGAAAAAAGCTGAGAGCTTATGCCGTGCTCTGCCACTGCCCTCTGAAGCTCTTTGATTACTGAAAAGGGCATCGGCTCCCATTGGGCAGTAAGCTATCTTGTGCCTGAATAGATTACCGGTGCCACAATTCTCTCTGCAATGTCCAACCCCCCCTCCCTTAATGCTTGCTGTTTCAGGCAAATCCAATTCTCTTGGGGGTCAGGGTAATAAAGGTTTGGTTCTTTCTCAGGGTTGACAGGTCCAGGGTCAAAGGGATCCCATTTGTCATCATCACTGTCATTTGGACAGTAGCCAGCAGCGAATGCCCCTATGGATCGTGAAGGGCCCCTCTCCCTTTCACTCGTAAGAGGGGGCGCCGTGGGCTGTACCAGGAGAGACGCAGTCTCCTCAGATTATAAAGAACTCTGAGGGTCTGCCACAGAGGGAAGGCAAGAGGTGTTATAAATTATTAGAAGCCAATTCAAAAATAAAAGAATTTATTTAGCAAAGTTTCTAACACTGAATTAAAAGCCACAATAAAAGAGGGACAACATCTATCGAATGCTACGTGGACAGAGTGACAGTACAAGGGTACCATCTAACCTCGACCACACACGCCAAGCTTAGGCATGTGGGTTTTATACAGTTTTTTTACCCCAAGGCTAAGTCTATTGAAAGTCTAAGTATGCATGTGTTTCTCAATTTCCAAATGGAGGTTTGAAAGGAGTTCCTGTCTGCATGAAAGGATTGCTTGATAGTCTTCCTGGATTTCATCTTGGGAGGGGTGACGTGATCATCCCCCTGATCATCTTCCGGATCTCCACCAAGATTGATATCAGATGTTGAGGAGCTGTGAAGTAGAGGTCCATCTTTGATGAATGGGCCATCTCCAGTTCCGCCTTGTCATTTCTTTTGCAAAATGTGTTGGTCATACAGCTCACACAATGGACTCTGAAACCTTGGAGATGCCTTTGAGTAGCTTTTAGTAAACTAAATCTTTGATACAATATTATATACACGAATTTATCTATTACATCTATTACAAGAGGCATCCCCTTTATCTTTAGCATGGGAGTTTTCTTGGACTTTTAGGACCTCAAAAGTCACCTGCCAGGAGGGGAGCATTTCTGCAACCATTTTGTTCCCCTTCGTTGCACAATCCCACAGTTTCACTCCTACCTTGTCCCACAAATCTGTCGTAAAGATTGTGGACTCAGTAACTCCCTGTAGCTTAACTGCTGTCCATCTCAATAGAGTTTTTAAGTCATGTGAAGGTAAGGATTTGCCATGCTGTTGTAAAAGCTTTGTCATACGTTCAAAAACATCTCTTTCCTGAGCAGACATCCCCTGCCCCATCATCCCCAGCAGCTCATCTCCTTTCCAGAGGGATTTCCTTGTCGCCGGCCAGCTTACCCCTTCCTCTCAGAGGCACTTAGTCCTGCAGAGCTTGCTGACAGCTGCTCAGCTAGGCGGTCATCACTATCCTCATGCGAGGGCACCAATTGCCAGGCGATTGAAGAGACGGGGTCTCCATGGTTTGCATCATAAAGCCGATTTTATTGAACACACTGCTGGTTATATACCTTTCAAGCATGAGCTAAAAAGAACTACTTACTTAAGCAATAACAGCCATAACAACCATATCTGTGTTTCTTAGTGACATTACTTAACTATGGGCTAGCACAGACTTGTACAGGCCTGTACTGTCTTGCATACATACATACACCCTCATCTCTTCCTCCTTCAGGGTCCTGCCTTGAGTTGCCAGGGTTTGTGGCCCTCTAGCACATCTACTTCTGTAATGAGTTCAGCAGTACTTTGAGTCCTGCTTCCTAGTTGTTTTTCCACAGACACTGTGAGGGGAGGGGGTTATCTGGGAGATGAATGGGGTAATTAAGAAACAAAAGACATGGCCAAGCACTCTCATACCACGGTAATGTCTTGGCCAGGGAAAAGAGGATTTGGGAGTCATGCCTGGGTGGGAGGGAGGGGTTTTGGGAGTTGGGGCATTCAGAGGTTTTTGGGGGCAGACTCCAGGACTCTTGCCTGGGGGGATGAGGGGCTGGTTGCTGGCTCCTTTTTCAGCTCAACAGTCGAGGACAATGGTCGTGTGTGTTACGGAGGACGTTTGGCTGCTCCAGGCATATTGCTACACTTTAGCTTGCCTCCTCGGTTCTGCCCATCTCGGCTGTTCCTGCCCACTGTTCTGGGGGTACTGTTACAGTTTAGCTTGCTGCCCAGAGTGTTACCGAGACCAGCTGCTGCCTCTGCTGTCTGTGAGTTTTGCAAACAGAAGGCACCTCCTATCCTCCCCTGAGCTCCCAGCACCACCTCAGGAGGTTTTCCGAGCCCGCATCGGAGCACCCCTGAGGCCACGGGGAGTCACTGCAGCATCTCTGCCCCGACGCGAGCCAACCCCTGCCAGTTGTGGTTGTAACTACACCAAAGGGGAAACTGCTTGACGGCCAGGAAAAAGGCTGTTATTGGGTTTTCTGTTTCTTTTTTTGCTTTTGTTGCTGCTGCTGTTGTTGTTTGTCTGTCTTTATATATATATATACATTCTAGTAAAAAGCTGTAATTCTTTTACCCATATCTTTGCCTGACAGATAATTCCATAATTTCAAAATTATAATAATTTGGAGAAAGGGGATCATCTTTTCCATTCCAGGAAGGTTCTCGCCTTCCTTGTCAGACACCTGTCTTTTAAACCAGGTCAGACCCCCAAGATGCTTTTCCCATGCATCCCATAATGTTTCCCAGCACCTAGACAACAATCATCCCTAGACAGAACAGTTATCTGAAGAGCTGCTCCTGAGGAGTTGTACTGGGTTTGCATGGCCTGGTTTTTCCTAGTGGAGGGGCTACAGGGGTGGCTTTTGTGAGAAGCTTCTAGAAACTTCCTCCACGTCCAGCAGAGCCAATCCCTGGTGGCTGCAAAGACGGATGTGCTGCTGGCCAAGGCTGGGCCAATTAGAAATGGTGGTAACGCCTCTGTGATAACATATTTAAAAAGAAAGAAAAAACCAAAAAAAAGTTGTTGTGCAGTTGTAATTGTGGCCAGAGAAAACCGGAGTGAGAACATGTGAGATGAACAACATGCAGACACCAAGGTCAGTAAAGAAGGTGGAGGAGGTGCTCTAGGCACCAGAGCCGAGATTCCTCTGCATCCGTGGTGCAGACCATGGTGAAGCAGCTGTCCCCCTGCAGCCCATGGGGGACCACAGGGATGCAGAGATCCACCTGCAGCCCATGAGGGGGACCCACGGTCAAGCAGGTGGATGTCTCAGAGGAGGCAGTGACCCCATTGGAGGCCCGTGGAGAGAGGACCCCCAGCTGGAGCAGCCTGTCCTTGCAGGACTGCACCCCATGGAAGAGTGACCCATGTTGCAGAAGTCTGAGGGGGACTGTTGCCCATGGAATGGACTCACGTTGCAGCAGTTTGAGGAGAACTGTCTCCTGTGGGAGGAACCCCACGGTGCAGCAGGGAAATGACTCCTCTCCCTGAGCAGGGGGAGAAGCCACAGGTGATGAACTGACTATAACTCCAATTCCCTGTCTTCTTGTGCTGATAGAGCAGGAGGTAGAGTTGGGGAGGAGATAGGAGTGAGGGGAAGGTGTTTCTAAGGGTTTTATTTTACTTCTCATTATCCTGTTCTGATTTTGTTTAGTAATAAATTCACTTCATATCTTTAGGTTTAGCCTGTTTTGCCTGTGATGGTATTTAATGAGTGATCTGTCCCAGTCCTTATCTCAACCCATGAACCCTTCGTTATATTTTCTCTCCTTTGTCCGGTATGGGGGGGAGTGAGACAGTGGCTTTGGTGGGTGCTTGGCATCTGGCCAGCATCAACCCACTACATGAGTTCATCATAGTGATGAGTTTCATATCTGGAGACCAGGGCAGAGGCTTTCCTGGGAAAGCCCAAGGAAAGACCTGGACAGGACGTCACTTCCTGAGTCTGTAATTTGGGTTTCCCTTCCTGCCTGAGTGTCTCTGTGCTCCTCTGCTCTTGTGGACATGTGCTTTTGATGGGCTGATAGCTCCTGCGATGGGCCTAGGAGTAGCTTGGGTAGGCTATTTTTTAAATTCCTCCACCTGCCATTTTATCTCTGGTCATTTGTGTGTGTGCAGATGGGCTTTTGGTCATATAACATAACTATAAGGAGTACTTTAAATCTGCAAAATGAAATATATACACCATAGATGCTCTAGAGGAAAAAACGACCTTGGAGTTTCAAGCACTGATGTACTGCTAATTGAAATAGTAGTACCAACAGGACAGTGGGAAGGAACTGTATACATACTTGTTCAAGGAAGGGAATAACTCTGATTGCACACACACACACATCTACCTACACACACACACACACACCCCCCCTCTTCTACCCTAGTGGAACAGCACTTATTGTCACACTGCTTTTCTATGGGTGTTTGTCAAAGCATGACTGTGGTTATAGAACTGTAGAATCATTTAGGTTGAAAAAGATCTCTCAAGTCATTGAGTCCAACCATAAATCTAACACTACCTAGTCACCACTAAACTATGTCCCTAAGTGTTACGCCGAGACACGCAAGGAGGACACTGGACACGCTCAGTCACCCAAGGCAGAAAAGGGGGACTTTATTTACAGTTTCTACATTTTATAGACTCTCTAAAATGAGAGTGGATTGGAGGATAACATCCCTCCTCTGAATCACATTGGCTAATTGAACAGTCTGATAATTCATTCCTCCTCCAAGAAGGAATGTGAAAAACACATAGTGTTTTGAGAAGAGTGTGGGAATTCTGACTCCAAATATGTAAATATCAAAAGGCTTTTGAAAATCAGGGCAACATCTCACCCTTTTTCCGTTAAAAAAGAAAAACGAAAAAAGAAAATGAACAATGTTACAAAGGAGAAAATTTGAACACTGTTTTAGGGTTCAGTCATGGAGGAACCATCAGAGTGATCACTTGCATTGTCTGCATCAGAGTCATCACTCAACAGTTCATCCGCTTGATGGCTTTCAGTTTGGTCACGGTTTCCATCTTGCCTGTTGGCTGGGTTCTGTCTCTGAGGTCGCAGGTCAGGACGGACACAGTTCGAGGGTACCCAGCATGTCCCAGTATCTGTGGACACACACGCATACCCACGCCCCAAAATGACAAGGTCGTAGGGACCTTCCCACTGTTTGGTGACTAGATTTTTCACTCGCACCTTTGCTCGAGGCTGATGTGTCTTGTCCGAACCCTGCAACGAAAGATGGTGATTCACGATGACAGTGTTATTTGAGTTCTGTGGCACCGTAAGATGATTGATGGTGTACAAGGCCTTTGCCAACCGACTGTGCGGGGTTTCACCCTGCATTCCCCGTTTTTGTTTTTGTAGAACCCGCTTCAGAGTACCATGAGCGCGTTCTACAATAGCTTGACCAGTCGGAGAATGTGGGATACCAAACTTGTGTGAAACACCCCACAATTGCAGGAACTGCCGCACCTTCCCTGATGCATAAGCAGGACCATTGTCGGTTTTCACAGCAGAAGGTATACCAAGAATGGAAAAGGCCTGCCTCCAATGGGCAATGACATCACGGCTCTTTTCTCCAGTGTGAGCAGAAGCCCACATTGCAGAGGAGAATGTGTCCACCGTGACATGCACATACTTGAGCCGGCCAAACTCGGCAACCTGGGTGACATCGGTCTGCCAAAGCTCCAAGGCCCTAAGGCCTCTGGGGTTTACCCCTGCCGGCAAAGGTGCACCAAGGGCATGACAGTCGTCACATGACTCAACAATGTTGTGAGCCTCAGTCCCTGTCAGCTGAAATTGCTTTTGCAACGTATGTGCGTTCTGGTGGAAGAACTCATGTGATGCCTTGGCCTGCGCGAGTACATCTGGCTGAGGTGCTACCCACGCTGGGTTAGCCAACTTGTCAGCCCTCGCGTTACCTTCCGCTACAAATCCTGGCAAATTAGTGTGGCTCCTTGTATGCAGAACATAATATGGGTGAACCCGGGCCTGGATGGCACACCACAGGGTCTTCAGTAACTGAAACAAGGCAGGATTACTGACCTCCTTCAGAACTGAATAACCCAGTCTCTGTGTGACGTCGGCCACATAGGCGGAATCCGTGACCAAGTTGAAAGGTTCCTGGGAAAACTTCTCGAATGCCATGACCGCAGCCTTTAGCTCAACCAATTGGGCTGAACCATCCTCATGACCTTCCACAACCTGCCACTCTGCTCCATCCTTCCAGGTAACAATGGCCTTTCCTGTCTTTCCCGAACCGTCCGTGAAGACGGTGGGTCCTTGCACCGGTTCCTGGCTACATTTGGGCCGCAAAGAAATCTGTGTATTTCTCGCCACGTGCAGTAGCCTGTGGCTGGGCAGATGATAAACAATCTGCCCTGTGAAATTTTCCAGAGCACACTGCATAGTAACACAGTTTGCAAGGCTCCAGTCAAAATTTTCACGATCAATTGGGATCACGATCTTTGCGGGGTCTGCTCCCATCAATTGCAAACACCGTTGCCGGCATTTGATCACCAATCGAGCAACCAGCTCAGCTAACGGAGTTACCGTCTTCTGCGGCTGGTGGGGCAGGAAGACCCATTCCAAGATGTGCAAGGAGTCTGACCATTTTTCATTCCATTGGCCAATGATACCCGTAGGATGTAAATCTGGAGCAGTGATGAACACAGTGATATCAACGGAGGGGTCAATGCGGTACACTTGGCAAGCAGAAACAGCTTGCTGAACCTCCTCCAGGGCCTTACGTGCCTCAGGGGTCAATTCAAGAGGTGACTTCAAATCGGTGTCTCCCTTTAACAAATCATACAAAGGAGACAGTTGTGCATTGGTTAGTCCTAAATACGGACGCAACCACGTGATGATGCCTACCAATTTCTGGGCGTCGTTCAGTGTTTTCACCGAACGCACAAATTGCACCTCCTGGTGACGGATTGTCCGTTCCAGAATCTTGACTCCCAAATACTTCCAAGGAGGCTCTTGTTGAACCTTTTCTGGAGCCACCTGCAGCCCATGAGCATGCAAAGCATCAATCAACTGAAGCTGTATCCTCAGCAGTTCATCCTGGGTGGGTGCAGCCACCAGAATGTCGTCCATGTAGTGATATACATGGGCATTGGGAAACTGCCTGCAAACTCCAGACAAGGCACGGGCCACATACCATTGGCATATGGCGGGAGAATTCCGCATCCCTTGGGGCAAAACCGTCCATTGATATCTCTGTGCAGGCTCAGCATTGTTAATTGCTGGCACCGTGAATTTTAACTTTTGTTTGTCATCGGGATGTAAAGGGATCGTAAAGAAACAATCCTTCAGATCCACGATGAGGATCGGCGAATCGGCTGGAAGCATGGTAGGCGACGGCATGCCCGCCTGCAATGTTCCCATGCTTTCCATCGCGGCATTCACTTTCCGGAGGTCTTGTAACAACCTCCATTTCCCAGACTTTTTTCGAATGCAGAAGACAGGAGTGTTCCAGGGACTGGTAGAAGGCTCCAGATGACCCTGGTCCAACTGCTCCTGCACTAGATTTCGAAGGGCAACGAGCTTTTCTTTAGGGAGGGGCCACTGGTTCTCCCAGACAGGTTTGTCCACCAGCCACCGTAAAGGAGGCGTAGGACAGTCTGTGCCCTTCGTCACAGTGGCCCCCATTAAAAATCCGTCCCGATGTGCACCCCCCACGCGGCCAGAACATCCCTCCCCCAGAGGTTAGCCTCAGTCGAAGTAACATGAGGCCGGACTACAGCTGATTGTCCCTCTGAGTTCGTGATGACCACGGGCTGCTGGCTCACATAGCACTGCTTCGTTCCTCCCAGTCCCGCAACAGATGTCTGCACTGGACTCAAGGGCCACTCTGGGGGCCAGGCAGCGAGCAAGAGGATCGTGATGTCAGCGCCGGTATCAATCAGTCCGCGGAGGCAAATTTCTGGAGGTGTCGCACCCGGGATGGACAGGGTACACGGCGTTGTGGGACGGTCGTCGGACAGGACAGTGGTCCAGTGCACTCGAGGCATCCCAGTGGACCCAAAGCCGCCTTCTCCTCGCGACCGGTCAACTGCCCTGCGAACAGAGGATCTAAAGGCACAAGTTGAGCAAGCCGTGTTCCCTTTGGGATAGTGACAGGGGGTTTTGATGTGGATACCATGGCACAAATTTGTCCCCTGAAATCCGCATCAATGAGTCCCATGTGCACAATGAGACCCTGAAGGGTGGTACTAGACCTCCCCATAAGGAGAGCACTCATACCATCACCCAAGGGGCCAAAGGCATCCAATGGGACCTTGTGCACGTCGCTGGTCTCTAACACAATCGTGTCTGCTGTGCAGACATCAACACCTGCTGAGCCGCGGGTGCTGGCTGCGAGTTGACCGAGCAGACCTCCATCGGCTCTGGAACTTGGAGAGAGATTTTTGTCTGTGCGCGTCTCCCCTTCGTGCTTCGCTTTCCGTTTCCCGAGCCCAGCAAGGCCTGACCGTTAACGTGAACAGTGGCCTTGCAGGCATTCGACAGATGATTCGGTCTGCCACAGCGACCACAGAAACACAAGGGAATTGTGGACTTCTTTCGCTTCTTCCCCTGTTTCCCACTGGCCTGCACAAACCTTTTCTGCTGCTGGCTGCCCTGGGGCACTGCCCAGACTGGCTGCACAGCAGGGGCCAGAGCAGGCTGCATGACAGTGGTCATAGCAGGCTGCACGGCAGTGGTCATAGCAGGCTGCATGGCAGTGGCCACAGCAGCCCACTTACGACCTGAGGTGCGCAACCTTGCACAAGCCTGTGCCATCTGGGGGACAGAAGGATCCCCAGGAAGAGCCTCTATGATTGCTTTGCAGGCAGCGTTGCAGTTGTGCCTCGCAAGGTGTTTGAGTATATGTCTCCTTGCGTCAGGATCTGCCACCTGTTTCTCCACAGCAGCAGTCAGCCTGCCTGCAAACTGCAGGAAAGGCTCGTCAGCCCCCTGGACAGCTGCTACAAAGGATTCCTTCGGAGCTGCCATTTCAATGGTTTGGATGACTGCCGCCATGCCTGTCTCCTGGCACTGCTCAAGCACCAGGGGGTCAAATCCAGCCTGCCTATTAGGGCTAGCATAATTGCCTGTGCCCAGCAGTACATCCGTGCTGATTGCACGTCTGGGGTCGTCTGGGGCCCGCATGGCATTCCACTGCACGGCCCTGACTGCTAAATCAGTCCATATGAACTCGAAGATCTCGTATTCCACAGGCGGAAAAAGAACACGAGCTATGCTTCGTATATCATAAGGTGTCAGCAAGTCAGCAGCCAGCACACGAAGCATCTGCATGACCTGGTCAGACCCCAGGCCATATTTGCCAGCCTGATCACGGAGCTCCATTGTAGCCTTCCAGGATAGGAGTTGATATGTATTTTGGGTGACACCCCTAAGTACAGGGAAAGCCTGGAAGCCCCCCGATGAGACGGCAGCACCTGTCAGATCCCGTCCCGTGGACCCCACAGGCTCTGGGTCAGGTGCCTGACCGGGGGCCAGCTCGACACCACCTGATATCGCGTCGCCCGCAACATCAGCAGCTCCGGCCACATCACGGGCACGGGTCCTCGCGGCAGCCGGCGAACGTCCCGGCGCAGGCGGGACGGGCGCAGCCACGGGCAACAGCTGCCGCTGCGCGGGGGGGGGGGCAGGACGCAGAGAGGGGCGCGGCTCGCTGAGCCAGGTCACCGCCCCGCGCCGTGACCAGCGGCGGGGGGAGAGCGGGCAGCTGCGCAGCCCCGCCCAAGCCCAAGGTCATCCCCGCGCCGAGAACACCGCCCCCCGTCGCACCCGGGGGCAGCGCGGGGAAGGGGGGGTCTGGAACCGCCCCTAAGAGGACCCCTTTCGCCGCTCTGAGACCCATCGTAGGCAACGCCCCCCCCCGCTAGGTGCGGGGCGGTGCCCGACAGGCCGGTCAGAGCCCCATCCCCGCCTGCCTCCACTGCCCAGGCATGCCCCCCGGGCTGCATGGAGGCAGGGGGGGTTGGTGGAAGTCCTGCCGGGGCCGGCGGCGGACCCACCGGCCCCGCTTTTCCCGCCCCCAGGGGGTGGGATGTGCAGATGCCACAATGTGGGCACAGCGTTGTTACAGAGTCCCGCCCAATGAGAGGCAGAGACCGATCCCGGGACTCCTCCCCACCCCCGAACGCCAGGAAGGCACGAGGGGGGGGCAGTTCTCTCCCACTCCGCCGCTTTTGCAGAGCGGGGAGGGGCGGGGCCGGCTTTGCCGGCCCCACGGAACCTCCAGCGGGCTGCGGGGCATCTCCCACGCCCTGGCTGGGGGCCCGAAGGCCGCGCTCTGAGACAGCGCTGTCTCCCTTCACAGCGCCGCGGGGGGGGAGGGAGGGCTCTGCCTCCTGCCGCGGCTCGAAATCCCCCCCCGCCTCTGAAAGGACCTCGGCGTCCCCTTCACCCCGTCGGTCCTCCAGGACGGGAGAACCTGGCCGGGAGCCGAGATCTCTAACAGAACCTTGGGGACTAGAGCTCTCAGACCAGTGAAAAGAGCTATTAAACCTCTTCCAGTGCATTAAGAGTTTTGCGATCTCGACGTCGCAGTCAATAGAAAGGGTCTCAAGGAGGTGGTCATCAAGCAGTGACCAGGCCACCCTGGAGAACGCTTCCTCGGGATCCGAGAAAAACCCTTGGCCTCTCGCCCACAGGAAGAGTTTCTCAAAGCCACCCTGGGAGACAGAAACCTGTCTCCTTTCCAGCAAATCTCTCCAGATATCGAGGACCAGTGAGTCCTCCCCGAAAGACGCAAGGGTTGGCATGTTTCCAAAAGCTGCAGGCAAAGTGCCAAGCGGCCACTACAGAAGCAGGGAAGTGAGGGGTTTAAAATTCACCGATCTCACCCAAAGTGCCTGACACTCCAATGAGCACCTGACGCTGTTCACACGAGGGGTCACCAATTGTTTCAGTCGGGGTCACCAGTTGTTACGCCGAGACACGCAAGGAGGACACTGGACACGCTCAGTCACCCAAGGCAGAAAAGGGGGACTTTATTTACAGTTTCTACATTTTATAGACTCTCTAAAATGAGAGTGGATTGGAGGATAACATCCCTCCTCTGAATCACATTGGCTAATTGAACAGTCTGATAATTCATTCCTCCTCCAAGAAGGAATGTGAAAAACACATAGTGTTTTGAGAAGAGTGTGGGAATTCTGACTCCAAATATGTAAATATCAAAAGGCTTTTGAAAATCAGGGCAACACCTAAGTGTCATATCTACATGTCTTTTAAATACCTCCAGTGACTCAACCACTTCCCTGGGTAGCCTGTTCCAATGCTTGACCACCTTTTTGGTGAAGATAGATTTCCTAACATCCAATCTAAACCTACCCTGGAGCAACTCGAGACTGTTTTCTCTTGTCCTGTCACTTGTTACCTGGGAGAAGAGACTGACACCCACCTTTTAGGTAGTTGTAAAGAGCAATAAGGTCTCCCCTGAGCCTCCTTTTCTCCAGACTAAACAATGCCAGCTCCCTCAGCTGCTCCTCATATGGCTTGTGCTTGTCCTAGGTTACAATGTAAATTGTGCCCAAAGTATGTATTCTATCCCCATATTCATGAGCTGTTGGAGCCAGGTGGGGCAGTGTTTTCCTTATCTTCTGTTAATGAGCCTAACAATGCCTTGCCACATGACTCATAGATAACTTCCTCTGGGAGTTATCTCTGTTTAATGGGCCATCAAGGACCCACTGCATGACTCATAGAATGAGATCATCCCATTGTGAGATGCTCCGCCCAGGGGGAGGAGCCAAGCATTCCCACCTGGATATAATCCCGGGTTTGGGAGAGCACAGGCAGCTTTTACCCCCTGGACTCCCAGAGGAGACAAGAGCTACCAGACGTTTCTACAGGAATCACTGCTTTGACAAGACCATCTCATCTGGACTGCTACTACCACCCTAACAGGGCGTCAGGTTGTATTCTGACTCTGTCAGTGGGGTTTTTTTGTACTATTACTTTTATTTTATTTTAATTTCTTTTATTTCTTTTCTTTTCCTCTTATTAAATTGTGTTTCTGACTTGGAGTCTTTCACTGGTTTTGCTTTCAAACCAGCACAATGCTCCAGACTTTTCGGCACATTCCTTACTCTGGACACACTCCATCATCTCAGTGTCTTTCTGTTAGTGAAAGACCCAAAACTGAACACAGGATTTGAGGTGCAGCCTCTCCAGTGCCACGTACAGTGGGACAACCACTTCCCTAGTCCTGCTGGAAGTACTATTTTTGATACAAGTCAGCATGCCATTGGCCTTCTTGGCCACCTGGGCGCATGGTAGTTCACGTTCAGCTGGCTGTCAACCAGCTCCTCCAGGTCCTTTTCTTCTGAGGAGCTTTCCAGCCACTCTGCCCCCAGACTGTAGCACTGCAGGGAGTTGTTACCCAAGTGCGGGACCCGGCACTTCACTTTGTTGAATCTCATACAATTGGCCTCAGCCCATTGTTCCAGTCTGTCCATATCCTTCTGCAAAGTCTTCCTACCCTCCAGCAGATCAACAATCCCACTCAACTTCATGTCATCTGCAAACTGAGGGTGCACTCAATCCCCACATCTAGATTATTGATAAAGATGTTAAACAGAACTGGCCTCAATACTGAGCCCTGGGGAACACCAGATGCATTTAACTCCATTCACCACAACTCTTTGAACTCAGTCATCCACCCAGCGAACAGTACACCCATCTAAGCCATGAGATGCCAGTTTCTCCAGGAGAATGCTGTGGGAAATGGTGTCAAAGGCTTTACTAAAGTCTAAGTAGACAACCTTCACAGCCGTTTCATCATCCACAAAGCAGGTCACTGGCATAAACCCATGCTGACTGGGCCTGATCCTCTGTGCTTTACGTGCAGTGTGACAGCACTCAGCATGATCTCATCCATAACCTTCCCTGGCATAAAGGTCAGGCTGACAAACCTGTAGTTCCCTGGGTCCTCCTTCCAGTCCTTCTTGTATACGAGTGTCACATTTGCTGACTTCCAGTCAAATGGGACCTCCCCAGCTAGCCAGGACTGCTGATAAATGATTGAAAGTGGCTTGGTGAGTACTTTCACAAGTTCCCCAGTACTCTTGAGTGTATCCCATCCAGCCCCATAGACTTGTGCATGTCTAAGTGATGTAGCAGGTCACAAACTATAGTATATTTGAAGTCTGATGCCAGAATGATTTTTGCTTTTATATTTCCTTCATTTATATTCATAGCTCTGTAGACTATTGTTGTATATAGTTTCTAGCTAGCTCCAGTACTTTTCCCTACCCTGATAGGCAGAAAGACAAAACATTCCAGAGGCTCCAAGCCCCAGGAGACCAAGGTCCCTATCCTATCTTGGTTCTCCCTGGGAGCCAAGGTTGAAACTAGCTCTTCGAGACACATTTTCATAAACAAAGTTCAGTTCCTATCTAAGGGGAGGGGTGGGGGGCAGAATTTAGAAAAAGGGTAGAACCAGAAGGAATTACCTCATCACTTGTACTTCTAATTGAGGAATCTTGTCAGTTATGCTAATTTGCTAAACTGATATGTTAAAAATGACAGTATAAAATTGACTTTCGCATTTATGTATTAGCTTTTGCATGTTGTTATTGATCATAAGTATTCGGATATGGCACAATTTATAACTCTTTTTAGCTGCTTGTTAATATAACCTAATATATCATTTTAAGTTGCACTGTATAGCTCATAGAAATAGTAGCATGATGAATATATTGTATCTATGCATACACCATATAGCTTACAGAAATAGTGGTGTGATGAATGTATTATATTGTAGGCCTTAGCAAAACATAAAATGTTAAAATGCTTCTATGTAACTAAGAGAACGGTGTAAAGTAATTGTGTTGTTTTCCCACATCTGCTGACTAACCTCTCCAAGTGATAACTGTGACACAAAACAGAGCACGGGAAAAGAATTAGAGAAGAAATTTTAACTCCTCATTATCAGAGAAGTGTGAAACAACAGGATGAAACCACAAGAAGGAATAAAATATATTGACCTGATCTGCAGGATGTCATGCAGATAAGTCAGAGAGTAAAGCAAAAACAAGAAAGAGTTCCTGCAACATCAAAAGCTCCCAAGAATGTTTGAATAATGCTTGAAACTTATGAATATGTATGTACCTCAGTAAAGTAACAGTATATAGATAACACTGCCTTAATTTACCAGTGTGTTCTTAGGCCCACAGCCAGGAACACCCCAGCACTGGACATTGTCCCTTTATATCCCCTTATTAAACTTTTAAAATATTCTAAAGAGTAAACTTTGTTTTTCACATTATAGAACTGTATTCACCCATTGCGGGGTGGGCATTTTTCCATATCTGCCCCTTGGAGGCCTCCGATAAAGACCAGTCTTTATATTACCTCCTATACTAATATTGTCTCGAAAGTGTGCTGTTTTATTCCTAGATCTTTACCGTATCAGTTTTCTGACACCTCAGACAAGACTGGGACCTTGTAACCTTCCTTTGGACTGGATCAGATACATCTTGCAAGCAATTCTTCACTGCTGGCAACTTGTAGAGAATTTCCCTGCAACTGCCTTAGGTGAGGAGCCATGGTCCTGGGGCCCCAAAGGAGGTAACATAAAAGCAGCCCTTTCCATTGTGTATTGTGTGTAATTCGTATTTGTGTGTGTATTGGGCATCTGTGTAATTTCAGGAATTTCTAGCAATTTCCAGGAATTTTGATTCTTAGTGCTATAAACACATATTATAATATTGGCTTTTCACCAATATTAAAATGGATGCTATATGTATAATGTTAAAGATATAGTTTTGATTTCTGCTATTAATTAAACTTAGACACAGTAGTAAAATACCTAACATAGTTATGCTTGTAATTGACCTGCCTGCTTGATTGGGATAACATTCAATGAACATATGATGAAGACCCCTGCTACTGATATGCCAACTATCAGCACCTGCCATCTGAAGAAAGTATGGACCAAAACCCAAGCTGGAGGTGATAATAAGAATGGACTAAAACCACAGTCAAGAAATGCACATGCTCTATAAAGGCGGACCCGAGGAGGAGCCATGCTAAACAGTTCTTGGAAAATGTAAACTAGTTTGGGGAAAAGTTTAAATATGCATAATTGTTTATGAATATGCAATTGGATGATGCAATAGAAAAGGTATATAAAAGGTGTCTCCAAAATAGCAGGTGTGCCTTTGGGTGAATGCCAAGCACCCGGCCATCAAAAGCTTTGCTTTATTGTCTTTGTCTCCTATTGTCCTTTATTAAACTTTTAAATTTTACCAGGAGAGCGAACCTCATTTTTCACATTAGGAACCAAATTGCGACTTTTTGTGGGATCCCACTCGTTTTGTAAGGTTTGTGTGGTTGCTTATTCTGGCCCGGTGTGGTGTGGAGGGGGCACTTTCTTTTGAAGTGGTTTCTCCGAGATTTTTCCTTTTGCCACTTTTTGCAGCTTGTCTGGAGGGGAGGCGAGGCATGTGTGTGTGTGCACCACCGTTTGAGTTTGTTTATTGGTGGAGAGGAGCAAATGGCCCTCCAGAAGTTTTTGTGTTTAGCACGTGCGGGTTTTGATTGTTGTGTTCGCCTGGGGAAGCCTAGGTTCCGACGTAGTCTGGACAGGTTTTTCAGAGCAGCCGGGGTTGGCTCGGGGCCCATAAAGGGGGGAGGGGCGCCCACCTCCTATATTGTAGTGAACATGGGTGGTGTTCCATTTGTGGAAAAAGAGATCCCAGACCTCAGTGAGTTGGAGCAGGCCAGTTTGGAGGGGTCCCAGCTTCTGCTGTGAACAAGGAAGGAAGTTTTTGGAGTTATTTTGGGGCCCGGGCAGGCCAGGATGGCGCCGAGAGCTAGGAGGTCACGCCCCCTTGTGATGGAGGCAGGAGGACAGCTGCTCTGAGAGTGGTGGCTGAGGTGGTCCCTGCCATCACCCTGGCAATGGCCACCGCCGGGGGATGGGGCGAAGAAGGAAAAGCCTGTACTGATACGCCGAAGACTTTAGAACTGAAAGACAAACTGAGTTTTAAAGTAGGTTGTTGGAGTCCGGGGCACGTGGAAAACTCCTTGGGCTGCCCTGAGGGGTTCAAGACCCTGGCCAAGACCCCAGGAAAGCATTGCCTTTGACCTTAGTCCATGGGAAAAACTTCCAACACTTATAGATGAGTTAAAAACAACAAAGATGTGAAATAAATAGTAGTTTCGTTTGTCACAGGGTGCAAATTTGTAGTTTTGGGTTTTTAGAATGGACGTGGATGGAAGCAAGATGGAGGATTTTGGGCGGTGTCTCATGTTCTTCTTCTTTGTCGACTCCATCTTCTGCTGTGAAGGTGGCACAGAGACATTGGTAGAATGGATTTGATGTAGAAATTGCTTGTCAAAAATAGGTAGTGAGTATTGGTACAAAAGTGTAAATATAGTACCTGTTAAGAGTTAATTGGGTCAAAAACCTTTAAAACGACCTTGTACCCGCTGTCTGGGGGCTTGCCAGTGGTGTCGTTCAGCGCGTTAAACCAGGTTTGGCGGCGTGCCTGGACTTAGAGATAAGAGACTGAATAAACATCTTCAAAGACCAAAAGCTGCAAGTTCTGTTCATCCTTTAAACCCTGGTACAGGACTTTGTGAGGAAAACCCCTACTTAGGGGGATCTCGGAAAGCAATTTCTGAGATTTGGTGCCCAACTGCCTAATCATCACCGAAAGATCACAAGAAGACCTTCGAAGGCAAGGTACCAGGGTCCCCTCTCTCAAGCTCGAGCACCAGCATTGGAAGATCTCTGGAGGCACCATTCTCAGAAGTTTGTGATGGATCGAGGCGAGGACCCAGGGCCCGGGGACTCGTCTGCCGTGACCTACTGGCCAGCAAATGGAACGGACCGGAGCGGACCTGAGGGCGGCAGAGACCTATACAGGTCTGGGTAAGCTGTCAGATACAGAAACATGGGAGCATCCCTCTCACAACCACAGTTAGATGTCCTTTCTGCTCTGGAAAGTTTAGTTTCTGCCCATCCGGTGCAGGTTTCCAGGCAGGAGTTGGAGTCTTTGTTACTCTGGGTACGTAACTCCTATCCAGATTTCGAGACTCAGGATCTCTTTGAGCCATATTTATGGCAGGATGTAAATAAATTGTTATATCATCATGCTACCCTCAAGGATAAGGGGGCACTCAGGCTTTTGTCTGCGGGGCGTGTACTGCTAGAAGTAATGTCCCGGAGAGCAGTGGAAAACCCTCAAAAGCTGCAGAAGTCGGTTGGGGGGGCACTTGTCCTTCCACAGCCTGGCGTTGAGCCATGTCACCTGACCGCTGCCACTCCCACTGCACTGCTAAGGGAAGGTTTTATCCCGGCTATGGCAGGGGGAATGGCAGGGGGAATGGCTGTCACGGCTCAAACAGAATTAGAACAACCTCCATCTCAAAATCCTGGAAAATTGAAATTACTTATACACCCCCAAGAACAAGAGGAATGGGACATGGCATTCTTTGAGGCTGCACCCACTGCGCCTGCACAAGCGCCCCGGGGGGGGGGGCACAGGGATCGGGACCGAGCGGGACTGAGACACTAATTTGGAAGACTTTAGAAAAGCTATGTATATTGCTGACTTAGCTGAAAAGATAAGCTTTGCTGAAATCAGTTAAAACTTAAAGGATGGTTAAAGAGAGACCGGATTTTAGATCAGCTATCCCGGATTTTATAACTCATTGCTTGTCAACTCTAAACAATTGCAAACCTCCTGTTTTCAGAAACAACCTATTGAAATAGGCCTGGAAAACAGGAAACAGGGAGTCCTACCAAGGATCCATGTGTAATAAACATACACTTTCTAACTTTAACAGTTAGGGAGTCTTTTGTCTGTCACAGTTGGGTATCAATATTAGATCGATATTCATATTTTAGTAAATCATTTGGCGACCGCGGCAGGACGCTGCTCTCTCTGGCTGAGGGGCCATCGGGGTCCGGGACCCCTCTGGGCGCCCACCCAGAATTTTCTGGGAAGAGGGCTCCTGCGGCCCCGCTGACACCCCGGGGAGAGACCAGATCTGCCAAAGCTACGGACAAAAAGGTATGTTTAATAAATATTGGAAAAGGTACCTTTGAGTACAGGCAGTTTATAAGTCATAAAGAGACGTCTTATGCAAAGCAGAGGCCTGATTGCGTTTGGTAAGCTCCGCGGAGGTTGGTATTGGTGGTTATTTGTTGTTATTGATGGTTACTGTGTTTTAAGTAAGAGCTGGTAACTCTACAGCTTTAACCAGGTGTCTTGAGGTGAGACAGAGGCGGCAGAAAGCCGCAGGTCTGGTATTGTTGTTTAGGAGCAGTTGTGGCTCCAAGTTTGTGTCCCAAGGTGGGACAGACGCGGCAGAAAGCCGCAGGTCTGGTATTTTCGTTGTACGGGAGCAATTGTGGCTCCAGGTTTAGTTGCGATTTAAAAGCGGCTTGTGGTTTGCGAATTCTGGGTCGCGAGCAGTCCCAGACCAGGTCGCAGGGGACCGTAATTGGGGTCCCGGCACGTCAGCTGCAATTGTACATTCAGGCAGTAAAATTATTGGCGTGCCATATGTGTCGTGGTTTGCAAGGGTTTGTGTTGCAAGAATTTGAAATTTGTGTGCTTTTGGAGCGTGTCATTAGTGTATGGGTAAGTGTTTTGGGTTTGTGCCTGTTTAAGCTGTGAAAGAATTTTAAAACCCCCGCCTGATCAGCGGAGGGATATCTGTGTTAGCGTTTGAGAAAGTGGACGTGTTTGGAGTGCTTGTACCGTGTTTGGAGTGTGTGCCAGGAGAAGTGCGGTGTGTAAGTTTTGTTTGTGTGGCTGGCAGCAGAATTTTAACCAGTGTATTGTTAAGTAAAAACAGTTGTGAGTGAATAAGCTGTTTATTTTGCGTGTAAAAGGACGAGTGGTGTAGAGTTACGCCCGGTATCGCCTTGGTAACCGGCAGAAGGATTCAAGTTTTGTAGTTCCTGACTGTTTTTTCCAGCCCCGTTCCAACCCCCTAAAGGTTTAATTGGGGGTTGGGGGGGGGGGCTTGTCTCCACTGTGAAAGAACATACTTAATTTTTGTGAGGTTTTGAGATTGCCGGTGTGTGTGTGGAGTAGTATTTTAATTAAGATCCCTGTCCCAGAGTAGTGTGGGACGGTGAGGGGCCGGCATGGCCCCACTTCCCTCTTGCTGAGGGGTTTGTGCTGTGTCCCGTTTGAGTTCTCTGATATTTGGAATTGCTAATATCTGGCCGAAGCCCGGTTAGTATTTTGCAAAAGTCCCCATCTGTATCCAGATTACGGCTCGACAGGAAGTGTGTTAAGTTTTAACTGTACGCTTGCTGCAGTGTGTGAAACTGCTTGCAATTTTTGAGTGCAGTTTAGCTGCAATATAGCCAATGTAGAGTATAACAGAAGACCTTGTTTGATAACAATTTGTGATCAGCAATTTAAGCAAGGAAGAGGGGACAAGTGTGTGTGTTGTCAATTTGTTTGATTGTGTTGTGTTGTTTCCTTTCAAGATTAAAATAAAATGGAGTTTTCCCCTCCCGTGGTGTGTGTGCATGTAAACCCTACTTCTCTCTTCAGTAAAAGTTTATGTCCAGGAGCAGGAGGTATAGGAAGCGAGAGCCTAGTTCAGAGAAGTCTCCCTGCCCTAGAGCGGGTTGTAACTGCAACCCGGGGCTTGTGTTTTGTTGTGTGGTTTGGTAAGAGCTGTGGGTTCGAAAGGTGTTTAAGTAAAAGTATCTATAACATCAAGGACCCGAAAAACAAACCAGAGAGGTCATACAAGTACTTCTAAGATAAGCAATGACCTCTGATGAAGAGATAAAACTGATTAACATTCCCTTTTCCTCGATTAATTTAGAGATTTGGGAAAAGAGTGCTAAGGGCTATCGAAGTGATCCAATAAGGGTTGCTAAGAAAATGAAGTTTATGATTAAGCAGCATTTACCTGATTGGGCAGACCTCCAACTGCTGCTTGATACCTTAACAGAAACTGAGAAGCAATTAGTTTTGAAAGTAGCAAAGGATCTAGCCTAGGATGATTGTAGAACACACAGGAAGATGTTAAAGAGGTATTTCCCCTTCAAGACCCAGGCTGAGATCCTAATAATGATGAGGGGTTGGGACGGTTAAAGAAATACCATGAACTGATAGTAAAAGGGCTGGAAAGAGCAATCCCCAAAACCATAAACTGGTCAGCCTTATATGCTATCAAACAGGGCCCCTCTCAAACACCTTCTGAATTCCTAGATCACCTGTGAGACGCAATATGCCGACACCCCCCTAGATCCTGGATGAAGAGATGCAGCAATTAATAAATTTGTTTTCAGGACAATCTACAGGAAACATCAGGAGGAAACTGCAGAAGATCCAGGGTCCAAACCGCCGGAATTTAGAAACTTTACTGGATGAAGCCTGGAGAATTTTTAGTAACCGGGGAGAAGGATATAAATAAGAGATGATCTATGTGCATTTTGCAAGAAATTTAGTCACTGGAAAGACCAGTGTCCAGAATTAAGAAGGGGTGATGAACATAGAAAAGGTGATCTGAAAGGAAAAGGTGGTTGCTCATGTAAAGGAGGACTAAAGGGGACCAGAGGGGCCTACCCTAGGGGACCCTCTAGTTATAGTCAAACTGAGGAAAATAAAATTTTTGATAGACACAGGGGCAACATTTTCAGTGTTGAAGAAGGCCCTAATACCTGTAACCAGTGACTATGTTATGGTAAAAAGGGCGACTGGCCAATCTGAAAAAGCTTATTTTTGCAAACCATTGAAGTATAAATTGGGAAAACAGTGCGGAATTCACTGACTTTTATACATGCCTAAAGCTCCATCTGCACTTTTAGGCAGAGATCTGCTAGAGCAACTGGAAGCAAAAATAATATTTAAGAATGGGGAAATTAGTTTAGAGGTAAAAGATCAACAATATGTAGAACTGTTAAGTTTAATGTTGATAACCAAAGAAATTGAGGTTGCAAATGAAGAGGAAAATTTCAGGAAAATACTAGATCAAGTATTTCCTGGGGTGTGGGCTTCTGATATACCAGGAAGGGCAAAGAATGCACTACCAGTACAGATCAAACTTAAAGAGAGAGGACAGCCAGTAAAGGTTAAACTATACCCCCTAAGAAGATTTAAGGGCTGTTAACAAAGTAACTGAGGACTTGTACCCAGTAGTTGCCAATCCATACACCCTGTTAACCTGTGTAATACCTGAATTAACTTGGTTTACCATTTTAGATTTAAAGATGCTTTCTTTTGCCTGCCTCTCCATGAAGCCAGCTAGAAAATTTTTACCTTTGAGTGAGAAAGCCCTAAATCTGGATGTAAAACTCAGCTCACATGGTGCATATTACCCTAGAAGTATGAGAACTCGCCCACTACCTTTGGGGAGCAGCTTGCAAAGGATTTGGAGTCCTGGGAACCTCCTCCAGGAGAAGGACAGCTCCTCCAGTATGTACGTGACCTCTTAATAGCCATCCAGACCCAGGAACAATGCGTAGATTAGACGGTAAGCCTCCTAAACTTTCTGGGCCTGCAAGAGTATCGAGTATCCCAAAAGAAGGCTCGGATGGTAAAGCAAACAGTCATTTACCTGGGCTATGAAGTGAGTGCTGGACAGAGAACCTTAGGGCAAGGTCGCAAGGAGGCAATATGCCAGACCCCAAAGCCTCAGACAGTGAAAGAACTGAGAACCTTTCTAGGCATGACAGGGTGGTGCAGACTGTGGATTTATAATTATGGATTGCTAGTTAAACCTCTGTATGCCTTGATCATGGAAGGAAGCAGAGATCTTCAATGGACAAAAGAAGCAACTCGAGTCTTGGACCAGCTAAAGAAGACCCTCATGTCTGTTGTTGCTTTTGCTGCCACAACCGTGGTGGCCTGGGTTAGGATAGACGGCACGGCTACCACATGCTTTGTGTGGAGCTCGGGCTAATAACACAATGGACACCAATGTGGTGGATCGTTAAAAGCGTTTATTATCTAAAGCATGCAGTTTAAATACTATCTGGTTCTTCCCTACGTCAGAGGGGTCTTACTACACTTCCTGGGGGGAATGGAAAAGTACTGGTATGTCTGTGCGAGGGGGGCTTGTGTCCTTGAGGTAGAGCTTATCTCGGGGGTTGGAATGTGCTGTGGCCTTCCCATAACAACCCGATATCTTCCGAGCGCCTGTCCCTTTCCAACCACATCTCCCCCACATCTCCCCCCCCCTCTTTCACAAAAGAAGAGGTAGTCATACATATATATATATATAGGCACTAAATGAGGTAGAAGGTTAGTATCTAACAAAAGGAAGAAGGAGTTTGAAAACATGAGTAAGTTTTTTGCCAGGCAAGTTTGGAAAAGCTTGTGATTGGCAATGTTCCCGGATTAATTCACAGCATTTCATGTTGGCCTAGGAACAGAATGTTAGTCCGTTCTAGGCGAGCTCTAACAAAAGAGACTATCTTGTTCAGCAGGCATGGTCCGAAGATAGCTGTTAAAAGTAGCATTGCTAATGGGCCTACTAAAGTGGAAATCAAAGTGGTTAACCATGGGGATTGGTTAAACCAGGATTCGAACCAGCCTTGCTGGGCTTCTCTATCTTTTTGTCTCTGAGCCAGTCTGTTTCGGAGTTCTGCCATGGAGTCTCTAACAACTCTGGTGTGGTCTGCATAGAAACAGCATTCTTCTTTCAGGGCTGCACACAGGCCTCCTTGCTGCATGAACAGGAGGTCTAGTCCTCGCCTGTTCTGCAGGACCACTTCCGAGAGCGAAGAGACTGACTTCTCTAGGTAGGAAATAGATTTCTCAATCCTCTGCAAGTCTTCATCTATGGTCATTTGCAGCTGAGACAGTCCTTGATGCTGTGTTGCTAGGGCCGAAACACCTGTTGCCGTTCCGGCTGCTCCCAAGCCGAGCAGCATTGTGATGGTTATACCTGTTATTATTTCTCTTTTGTGAAGCCGGCTGGGTTCTTCGAAAAGGTTGTACACCTCTTCGTCTGAGTGGTACAGGACCCTAGGAACAATCAGAACTTGGACACAGAAGTCGTTAGAGTCATTGAATTTGGGAAGAAATACACAAGGACTTACTCCAGATCTCTGACAAACCCACATTGCTGATGCAGCTGGGACTACCCACTTATTGTTTTTTCTGTTGGGCTTTACAACTTTGGTGCAAACATTCCCTTTTCGCTTAGCTAGGGCTGCATCACCAAAACATCTGCCCCGACCTGAGACTTGACTCAGAGTAATACCTCTGCGGGGTGTGTCCCATCTGCACTGATGAGGTGCATTAGCTGTGGAGTAAGTGAATGAGGTGTTTACAGCAACTCCTTCATAGAAAGGGGGTTGGATATCATAACAAAGCCAACAGGAATTGGTTAGGTTAGGGTTAGATTCATTCAGGGATAGAAAGGTAGCATCTAACATACGAAGGATTGGGTCTGGGTCTGACTTGGCTGATCGGCCTATCTGGAAAGCTTTCTCATCGCTGGTTGGATCTTCTGTGACACTCGCGGGTAAGGTTTTGGGGTAAGTCATGTTTTTCTCTGTCTGTGTGCTTTTAATCACCTTGTTGGGTCCAACTGCTCGGGGTGCCGATGGCTGGAACCTGGTAATTCGCACATTCACCCACTCTTTTGACCCTTGAAGGACCACTGTCCATGCTTTACCCACTGTCCAACCAGGATGATTGGGCTGCAAGACCGTCATGTTATAGTATATACATTTTCTAAATCTAGGGATTTTATAACTGTTTCGATGGGGGTTTCCATGTACAAAAAGAGGTGTTTTGCAACCTGCGGGTGCCCAGGTGAACTGCAGGAACTGGTCGGGCTCTGGTGGGTCCCACCCAGGCCCTGATGGCCTGGCATCTGTGACTATGGTTTCACAGCCCCAGTACCCACAGTATCCCCACCCAGGGTAATTACAATAACCTTTCCCTGGGTTTGAAGCTGGGCACCAGTAGGATAGATACATGTGTGATGAGTATGGAGAGTAGGAATCTACCTTTGGTCGTCCTGGAAATAGATCGGTAATACGAAGCACGAAGGATGGAGTATTTGGTGTGGTGATGTGTCTGAGCACCTTATCGCTGGTAAGGTGTCTCATGACCCACCTGAACGGCTGATGTGGGTAGTAATCTGGGCTGGCTTGTCCTCTGGCAACAAGCCTCAACAACAAAATCACACAGACATGTCGTTGATGCTTGGGTCTCACCCGCGTGGGTTTCTTTGCTGCTGTCTGACGTTTTGGTGGTGTGTCTCGTTCCTCTGGGAGGGGCGTGTATGCATTACGTGGTCGCCCCACCAGCATGTCCTGTAAACAGAAACTCACAGTTCTCATTAGTCTCATCCTGCTCATTGTGAAGATCAGGTTTACTTGATTTGAGAGGACACCACCTGATTTTCCCGTCCTTTCTGACAGCTGCATACCCTCGCCCTGCAAGCATCAATCTCCAGCCCCGTTCCCACTCACCCAGCTCATTTTTAATTACAACCTGCGGGCCCTCCTCTAGTGCTCTGGAGGCCCAGTGTTTTTGAACGGGACTGTTTGCTTCATTTCCTCTAGGGAATTGATTCAATGCTATCAGAGCAGTTGCCAGTATACGTGTCTGCTCTCCTGAGGGGATGGAATTGGTAAAGCCTTCTGCTTTTGCCAACACCTCTATCTTGGTTTTCAGGGTCTGGTTTGCCCGCTCAACTATAGCTTGCCCGGTACTGTTATATGGGATGCCTTGTACTAATGTGATCCCCCATTTGGAGGCAAATTCCTGCACTGGTTTAGAAATGAAATTGGAACCATTGTCTGTTTTGATCTGCTTGGGGATGCCAAGCCATGCCATGGCTGTCAGCCAGTGCTGAATTGTGGCTTTAGAGTTAGCTTTGTGATGCTGTGTGGCTATGATCATTCCACTGAATGTGTCCACTGTTACTGCAAGCCATGCTCGAGGCTTCAGCAGTTGACACAAGGTGAAATCTGACTGCCAGATTTCTGAGGGCTTGAGACCTCTTGGGTTGACCCCACTGGTCCACAGGGGTGACTTCTGGCAGTGAGGACAGGTGGCCACTACATGTTTGGCATCCGCTGTGGTGATTCCGCATCTCTTTGCCAGTGCTTTGGGTACGATGTGGAGGGATTCGTGCAATTGACGAGCTTCCTGCAGCGTCCAGACGCCTTTCGCTGCAGCGTCCGCCTTGTCATTGCCGATCTGGAAGTAACCTTTGACTGGGTTGTGGCTGTTGATGTGAATGACGGATACTGTGCCCTTTCGTGAAGAGAGTGCTTCTTCTAGCATCAGGGCTGCTGTTGATGTTGACACACCTGGTCCTGCCATAGCCAGGCAGAGCCTTGCCACGAATATAGAGTCTGTTACGATGTTCAGGTGCTCGTCTTGGAAGAGTCCACACGCCAAGACTACTTCTGTTGCTTCCAGTTGCTGCACTGACAGTCTTGGGTCACATGCTTTGACGCAATGCCATTGCTCTTCTGCCTGCCACACTGCTGTCGCAGTGGAAGTCGTGGAGGAAGCGTCTGTGAAAACTGTTGGTCCTGGCTGTGGTCTGTCCATGACCTTCGGCGGCATGTCTATGTCGACTATGGTCAGCAGCTGAGTCCAAGGTGGTCTGGTGGAGTAGAAGATTTCTCCTCCGAATCCAATGAGAGCAAGGGCTAGGTGCTCTGAAATTGTGGTTGACTCTGTGGTTGGTTGCTTGCGGAAGGGAAGGTGGATTCTTGTTGGCTCAGTCCCTAGGTGTTTCAAGGCGAGCTTCCTGCCTTTCATGATGAGGTTAGAGATGCATTCTATTGCTGGGGAAAATGCACGAGCCGGTCTTCCAAGGACCACCCATTGAATCGGTCGAGCCTTTTCAGAAGGTCCTTGGGCCAGTGCTCCCACTCCCCCTTTTGGTGTGAAGTGTACGTATAAGTCCAGGGGCATCGCTGGGTTCCATCTGGCAAGTGTGCCAGTGGACATCTGCTGTTCGATGAAGTCGAGGGAGCTCGCTGCTTGCGGTGTCAGCTCCTTGGGTTCCCAGGGGTGTTTTCCTTTCAGGAGGTCATACAAAGAGTCCATGACCTCAGGAGGAATCAGGACGATGTTGCGAAGCCATTGCAATGACCCTACCAGGCGTTGCACGTCATGGAGCGTCTTGATGTCTCGGTGGACTTTCACCTTGGGAGGTGTCACGTAGGAGTTTGTGATCCCCACTCCCAGGAAGGTAACGCAGGGTCCTCTCTTGATCTTTGCGCTCGCAATCTCGAAGCCGTTGGCCTGGAGAATCTCTGTGATCATGGATACCAGATGATCCACTTGGCTCGCTGATGGTGCTGAGACCAGGATGTCGTCCATGTACTGTATGATGGTTGCAGTGGGATAGGAGTGTCGGACTGGAGTCAATGCTTTGTCCACGGTGATCTGGCAAATTGTTGGGCTGTCAACCATACCTTGCGGTAGAACTTTCCACTGGAAACGCAGGCTGGGTCGCTTGCCATTTGGGAAAACCACGGAAAAGGCAAATCGTTCCCTGTCCTCAGGATGCAAGGGTATTGAAAAGAAACAGTCTTTAATGTCCAATACTGCACATGGCTGTCCTTCAGGGATGGCTGAGTTCATAGGTAACAGTGTCTGAACTGGACCTATGGATCGGATTGTTTTGTTCACTTCTCTCAGGTCGTGGACTAGGCGATAGCCCTCTCCAGACCTTTTGGGAATTACAAACACAGGAGTGTTCCATGGGCTTGTGGAGGGTTCTATGTGACCCTTTTGCAGTTCCCGTTCAACCAGTTCCAACAATGCTGCTACTCGAGGCTCTGAGAGGGGCCACTGCTCGACCCAAACAGGGTCTGATGATTTCCAAGTCAATTTGATCGGCAGCAAAGGGTGTGCAGCAGTGGCCCTCATTATAAATTTGTGATTCTGACTCCTAGCATAGCTAGGACATCCCTTCCTATCAAGGGTGGAGAGTCTTGCAAGACGTAGGGGTAAATTGCAACTGTTTGTTCTGGTCCCTTTTTTGTGTGAAGTGTTATGGCTACCAATTGGGTGCTTTTCCAAGCTCTGGATTGTCCCCCCACCCCGTTCACAGGAGGGACTTCTTTAATTTGCCAATGTCTGGGCCAATGTGATTGAGGAATAATCGTGCAGTCTGATCCTGTGTCTGCCAAAAACTGAAGCCCTAAAACGTGAGGGTCCCGACTGCCATAGAGCTGACATGTCCCCCACACCCTCAAGGGCTCTTTCCCTACTTTCATGACCAGGGCCACCCAGGGATTCCGCTCTGTGACGTCCCCTGCTGACCCTGTGACGCTGGCGCAGTTTGTGGCGGTGGAGGGTGCGTAGTTGCCACTGGTGGTGCTGCACCGCTCTGCCACTGAATGGTTTGTGGGGATGTAATACTGACTGGTTCCTGTATATATATGGGATATGAAGGTCCCCCACCCCACTGGGTGTTGGGAAAGATGGGCCATCTCGCAGTGGGAGGAGGCTGAATGTGGCCCGTGCGCCCCCTCCCCCTTCCGTTTCCCCGGGGCTTGGATCTGCATTCCCTGGCAACGTGACCCTTTTTCCCACAGCTCCAGCAGGTCGGTCTCTGGCGCTGTTGGGTCGAGGGTGCTGCCACGGGCTCGGTTTCGGTAGAAAACTCATAAATTCTGTTGTCTCCGCTTCTGAATCTGTGTCAGACTCGGAACTCTCAGTGGGACTGGCTGCCGAGCTGTGATCCCACTCAGAGTCGGAAGCCGACTGCTGGTACACTTCCGGCTTGCTGTGCCTTTTTGTTGGGCTCCGCCCCCGTCCCGCCTTTCGGGGGTGGCTTCGGTCTTTCCCTCGGGTTCGGCCCCGTTCTGCCTCCCGCGTCCGGCCCCTCCCCCCTTCCCGGGGGTGGCGCCGGCACGCCTCTTGGGGGCAGTCCCTTTCCCACCCCCTGGGCTCGCCCTGCCCCCTCCAAGGAGGGGTATTTCCTTTGTAAAATGACATTGGGAGCGGTTTCCGGCCGCGCGCGCGCCCCCCCTCCCTCTCCCGCGTGTGCGCGGTGCAAACTGGGGAGTCTGGGTTTCCCTCCCGCGCGTGCGCGCTCGCGGGGATTCGCACTTCCGGGTTTTCAGCGCCACGCGGCCGGCTGCCCCGCGCCCGCTCCGGACCGCGGCCGCCATGTTCGGGGTAAGGTGGCGGGGGGGCTGCCCGCTCCGCCGTGGCGCTGGCTTCTCTTTCGGCGCCTCTCGCCTCCCGCGCGAGTTCTTCCCAAACGGATCGCGCTTGTTCCCCCTCCCGCTGCACCGGTTCGGCGGTTGGAGAAGTTGCGACCCCCTCCGCGGGCTCCGGAGAGGGGCTGGTGCCCCGCGCGTGCCGCGGCGGCGCCTCTGGATGCGGCGATTCGCCGCCATTAGGCGCGCCCGGGTCCTGCGGACAAAAGCGGCGGGGAGGTAGGGGCGGGAAAACCGCGATATTTTCGGGGGGTTCTGGGGGGGTTTTTGGATCCTGGGGGCCCCGCGGGAAGTTCTGAGGGTCCCCTCGGGGGTCGGGGGGGTCCGGACATGGACTCTGGGGAGGGTGTAACGCGCCCTCTCCCTGCATGTCCCAGTCGTTAAACTGGGCATCCCCCGGAGGTCCCGCGGCTCCACAACCTCCCCCCTTCGGCTGCGTAACTGCAAATAAACATGTTTTCGCCGCATTCCATGTCTCCTGTTCCTCCCTTGCTTTTCGCAAAGCCGTCTCAACTTTTCCCCATGCTTTTAGAATTTTTCCACTGCCGGTGGCTTTTGTATCCTCTGCCAAAGCGGCAGTATAGCTCTCCCACCTCTCTAAGTTTAATATATCAATAGGGCGCTGAATCGTACCCAAATCCAAAAGCCTTGCAATAGCAAGATATAAATTCTTTTGCTCACACCGTATTCCCCAATTCCTTTTCATAAGTTTTACAACCTGCGCGAGGGCCTCCATGCCAGTCGCTGGTTCCGGGGCGTTCCCCTGTTCCTCCGCAGTGGATTGGGCCCGCCGCCACTGCCTCCGCCTCCTTTCCAGACGAATTCCCGTTCCCCTAGGTTCTTTCCCGGGTTGTCGGCGCCACTATGTTGTTGCTTTTGCTGCCACAACCGTGGTGGCCTGGGTTAGGATAGACGGCACGGCTACCACATGCTTTGTGTGGAGCTCGGGCTAATAACACAACGGACACCAATGTGGTGGATCGTTAAAAGCGTTTATTATCTAAAGCATGCAGTTTAAATACTATCTGGTTCTTCCCTACGTCAGAGGGGTCTTACTACACTTCCTGGGGGGAATGGAAAAGTACTGGTATGTCTGTGCGAGGGGGGCTTGCGTCCTTGAGGTAGAGCTTATCTCGGGGGTTGGAATGTGCTGTGGCCTTCCCGTAACAACCCGATATCTTCCGAGCGCCTGTCCCTTTCCAACCACATCTCCCCCACACATGTCAGCACCAGCTTTGGGACTTCCAGACGTGAGTAAGCTGTTCCTTTTGTTTTACTACGAGAAGCAAGGAATCGCTTTAGGAATACTAGCACAAAATATGCGCCTGTACTGAAGGGTAGTTGCCTACCTCTCCAAACTGCTGGACACAGCAGCTAAGGGATGGCCAGGGTGTCTCAGAGCTGTTGTAGCAGTAGCAGTGAACATCCAAGAGGCACGCAAGTTCACCCTGGGCCAGAAGATGACTGTGCTAGTGTCCCACACAGTGTCTACAGTCCTAGAAGCGAAAGGGGGGCATTGGCTCTCCCCACAGAGATTCCTGAAGCACCAAGCTATACTGGTAGAACAAGATGATGTTGAGATTGTGGTAACTAACATTGTGAACCCAGCTTCCTTCCTCAGTGAAAGTATGGGAGAACCTGTGATCCATGATGGCCTAGAGACCATCGAAGCCACCTACTCCAGCCACCCAGATCTGAAGGATACCCTGCTTGAGGATGCTGAGACCTGGTTCACTGATGGGATGTCATCAGTGGAAAGAGGCATGCTGGGTATGCAGTTACCACAAGCAGAGAGGTGATAGAGTCAGGACCATTACCAACAAATACCTCTGCGCAGAAGGCTGAGATAATTGCCTTAATTCGAGCCCTAGAGCTGGTAGGAGGAAAAGAAATTAACATCTATACGGACCAAGGTATGCACTTGGGGTAGTTCGTGCACATGGAGCCATTTGGAAAGAGAGAGGACTGCTGAACTCACAGAAGAAGAATATTAGCCATCATGCACATTAAAATGCACCAAAAAGTGAGCTCTAAATTAATATGCTGGAGGAAAGGGGGGAAAAAGAAACAGCAAAAGGTAAGATACCTGATGAGACAATTGAGGCAGCATTGATTCCAGATGGAAAAATTTCTATTGAAGGTAAGAAGAAATTTATTAAAGTAGAAAAGGCAAGTTATAACCAGGAGGGATGGGCTGGAACAGAAGAAGGGAAACTTGTAGTACCCCCTTATTTGTTGTGGTCATTAGTACAGAGGGAACATAAGAAAACACACTGGGGAATAGATGCCCTGTATAACCATTTGAAAGAAAGAATATGGCCAGGAAGTTACAGGGCACAGTGATACAAGTAACTCATTAGTGTAGCCTTTGCCTCCAAACTAACCCTAAAAACACCCCAAAGCCTAAAGTGGGACAAATTGGGAAAGGCTGTAGACCTGGGCAACAATGGCAAATTGATTTTACAGAACTGCCCAGAAAGGGAGGGTACTGTTACCTATTGGTGTTAACTGATACCTTTTCAGGATGGCCAGAAGCCTTTCCTGCCAGGACAGCTAAGGCCCGAGAAGTGACTAAAGCACTGTTGCAAGAAATAATACCACGATTTGGAGTTCCAGCCACCATATATATGTGGCTGGAGCTCAAAACAGAGAACTAGATGGGCCAGTACATGATGTACAACCTGGGGATTATGCGCACGTTAAGTCTTTTGCAGAAAAGACCTTGGAACCGCAGTGGGAAAGACCATTCCAGGTGCTCCTCACTATCATCACTGCAATCAAGTTCAAAGAACAGAAGGCCTGGATTCACCATGCCCGAGTGAAGAAAGCCCCAGACGAAATTTGGAAGGTCACACCAGGCAATAACAAACTGAAGCTGAAACTCACTCGGAACCATGAATAAATGGACTAATAGTTACTATGGACATTATGTGGAAGGCTGTAACTATTGTAGTAATTACCTTAGTCATAACAAGAGTTAACACAATACCATGTAGGTGCCAAGGAAGAGCTTATGACCCTCGCTCTCGTAAGGCTTTAAACAAGATGCTAAAAGTCACGAATGCAAGCTTGTGGGAAGGAAGAAATGTTTGGGGATGTAAGTATGCATTCGTACAGGATGGGTTCCACGAGGATTACCACCCACCCATGAAACTCATCCGGATCAGTCCTGGATGTTGTGATGCAATCAGTGGCTGCTGCAATTATCAGGGAAGGTGGAGAGGGAACATTCCCTGCTGAAATTCGCAAAATTGTTTGGGACAATGTCTCTGATATGGAGAGGGAATTTCAGTCTTAGTGAATGGTGGTCAATTTCACCTATAACCCTGTGACTAGTATAGTGACAGCCTTTGTTTTAACTATACACAATGCCTCAGTGGACCTAATACATCCAATAGACCCCTTAAGATTAAACCTTGAGGTAACTGTATTATACCCTTCTGAACACAAGATGTAGGCACAAAAATTGAAGGAAAATAGCAAACTATTAATCTAAAGTCCTGAACTGTGACAGGACAAGGTTGTGTCTAAGGACAGCATGCCCCATCATAAGGATAGACAACCAAATTATAGATGAGACTTAATTCAATTTGTGTACAGAGACCATCAAAGAATTTTTTTAAAAGGTTTGAGGAACATTTGTCTCATCATCAGTAGGATGTGCTTTTGGGTGGTCTCTGACAGCAACTAAATGCCTTAGTCCACCCTATAATTGTGTTGCTTATTTTAGTTGGCATAAGTCTGGTGTTATCTGTTATAATACTTGTTTGGAATTGGAGGATGCTACAACGAGTAGCAGCCTTAACATCACTATCAAAGGCGTATGGCTTGGTCTTGAGAGATACTAGCTGTACGGCTTGGATAGATGAAGAAGATTCTGCATATTGAGTAAAAGAATTTACTCATTTCAAAGAAGAAGTGGGGAAAATGAGACACTAATTTTGAAGACTTTAGAAAAGCTATGTATATTGCTGACTTAGCTGAAAAGATAAGCTTTGTGGAAATCAGTTAAAACTTAAAGGATGGTTAAAGAGAGACTGGATTTTAGATCAGCTATCCCGGATTTTATAACTCATTGCTTGTCAACTCTAAACAATTGCAAACCTCCTGTTTTCAGAAACAACCTATTGAAATAGGCCTGGAAAACAGGAAACAGGGAGTCCTACCAAGGATCCATGCGTAATAAACATACACTTTCTAACTTTAACAGTTAGGGAGTCTTTTGTCCGTCACAGTTGGGTATCAATATTAGATCGATATTCATATTTTAGTAAATCAGGACGAACTTCCCAGCCCCACTTTCCTCCCCTCCCCAGCCTCCACCCCAAGGTCATTCGCAGGCGCCACAATCTGCGCCACGGACACCTCTCGACCCCCACAATCCAACAGGAGCGGGTCCAGAGCCGCACGGGAGCTCTGCACCACCCCCCTCCCCCTGCAACACTCGGGAAGCGGCACAGGGGGGAGCGGAGATGGGGGAGCGGCTGTGCTGGTCGCCGGAGCGCGCGGGGGGGCAGCAACCACAGCAGAGGGAGGGCTGCCAGAGCCACCGCGTGGGGGGGCGGTGACACCACAGACAGGGCCGCAGGAGTCAGCGCAAGGGGGGGACAGCGGAGGCAGGGCCGGCAGAGCGGGCGCAGGGGGTGGAGACGGAGGTGGGGTGGTTCCAACCCGGGCCCCGCGGGGCGGGAGTCGGCCCGACGGAGGAGGAGCGGAATCACGCGGTGCTGAGACTCGCGGGGTTTGCAGAGCACGCTGATTTCACGGCGGCAGATACTGGCACAGAGCCAGGAGGGGCGGGCACGGGGCTGGACCAAGGCGGAGGCTCTCCTCTGGGTGCCTCCCACTCACAGTAAGCGATGCTTCACCCGTCCCCTCCCACTAACGTTCGCCCAAAGCAGCGAACAGATCCACAGCTGCTTTCAGACAGATCGGAGCAGAGCTTCGATCCACCGCAACTGATCGATGAAGCGCCAGCGCCACCCAGTGGCAGAACAGCACTTTTGCAGCAGTTTTCCCCTAGAGTTTATAAAAATAATTTTTCAAAGCAAGTTAACACCGCAGCAGCGCAAGGATTTTTGCCCACTTCTGAGGAACATGGAGCTCAAAATATTCCTACTTCAGAACAACAACAACCATACATGCCTGACGAGAACATCATCAGCATTACTGCTTCTCAAGGCATTCCTATGTCATCTCAAACCTCATCAACTTTTTGGACCACAGCAACAAGCACTTCAGTTCCACGCATGCCTGGTCCAAGGCTCTGGTTTCCAGAACAACCAGAGCAAGAGCGACAGCCTGATTCCTCAGCTCATCTACAGTCCTTTCAGTTCTCAAAGGACTTTATGAGGAATTTTTTCCTTCAATTAAAGGACTGCGCTTTGGAATTCTATCCACATTTGGGAGCACACTTTCCCCAATTATCCCTTTCAGCACAAGGTAGCCGCCCCACTCCCATGTCTTTTGTAAATACTCCCTACATGTTTATGCCTCGGCTACCTGCTGGGTCTACGGCAGTTTCAGCCACGGTTTCCCCTGGGTGTGCTCCAAATGAACTGTATCTCCCCATGCGTCAAACAGGAGGGGAAGGGGTGCCTGGGATGCCAGTAACCCTCGGATTAGAAGGGGATGCATCTGGGCAAAATGCACAGCAATTGACTCCACTCTATAGACATATTCCTACAGGTTCATTCATTGCAACAGATTGGGCAGATATCAGAAAGAAAGCATTAAAAGAGAAAGATTTTGATATAGCAGATACAGACAGTATCGCATTGCCAGTAGCTTGTGGACCACAGAATGCAAACCCAAGATGGGAACGTCTAGACCATGAAGTGATCAAAGACCTCATGAAAGCAATGAAAGACAATGGTTTAGGATCTCCATATTTTAAACAGCTTTTGAAAGGCACATCCAATACTTATGATTTAACACCATATGATTGCAGAACCATTGCTTCAATGATTCTTACAGATTCACAACTCCTCATATGGGATGCAAAATGGAGAAGAGCTCTCGGGGAACTGAGAAACAGGTACCAAGGAGGACCGAATGCAGCTCTCACCATACCTCAGTTGGCAGGAGACACACCCAATGACAGACCTGAAGATCAAGCCACGAACTTGGCTCGAGATGTGCTTGCAGATATCAAAGAAGCAGCATGAAGAGCAATTTTGCAAATTCCACCAGCTGGAACTCCTGAAAGCATCTACACAGAGATCAAGCAAGGTCCTTCTGAACCCTTTACTTCATTCCTTGATCGTCTCACACAAGCAGTAGACAGGCAAGTGAGTGATGAAGCAGCAAAGCCACATCTGCTTCGGAGTCTTGCATTTGCGAATGTCAACGTAGAATGCAAACGCATCATCAGTGCCATGCCTGGACAACCCACTGTGACTGAGATGGTAGAGGCATGCAGTAAGGTGGGCACACCTCAGCATGTTGCAACAATTCAAGCAAGCATATGGGGAGAACAAATTGAAAAAATCTTCAAAGCCCAGGATGACAAATTTTCGAAAACTCTCACAGCACTTCAACCAGCACTCCAACAAAACAACTCTACAGAAGTGACAGCAACAAGATTTGTAGGAGGACCATGCTACAAATGTGGCAAACATAGGCATTTCAAGAAAAATTGCCCAGAGCCTGCAAAGACTGCGAAATCGCCAGACCTTTGTCCAAGATGTCAGAGGGAAACACCATGCGAGTCAATGTCATTCCAAAACGGATGTGGACAGAAGACCCCTACCTCTTCCAAGAAACTCGAACAAGAGCGTGAATCGTCAACACGCAACAACACAAGTGATGGCGATGACTCAAACCCAGACTTCACAGGGGGCGCAACCATCGGGGAATGCCAATCAGACTCCTTCAGCAGGACCATCTGCAGGATCCCCAGCGATCCAGAATTATTGCCCCCAGGAGCACAATGTGACTTGGCAACTTCCAAAATGATGTGCTTCATGGATGGAAATCATGCAGTGATACCCACAGGGGTCACTGGAGCATCATGGAAAAGACAAGATTTTTTAATTATAGGGAAAGACAGAAGTAGCATTTTGGGGCTCATTATTTATCCATCAATCGTTTCAGTGGATTGCAATGAAGAATTAACAGTTTTAGCTCAACCTCTACGTCCTCCATTGATCATTCTGGCAAATACTTCAATAGCCAAGGCCATTGCTTTGCCATCTCATGCAACAGAAGAAGTTATGCCAGTGCTGGATCAGCAGTTTTCTCCTTGTGGCAAACATGTTGAAATTCATGCCACATGGGTGAAACAAATAGGTCAGGATCGACCCATCATTGTCTGCGACTTGACTTGTGGTGAGAAGACGATCTCAATCAAAGGTATGTTAGATACAGGCACGGATGTCACAGTTATTTCTTACCTCTTTTGGCCCAAGGAGTGGAGCTTGGTAACACCCTTGAATTCTTTCTCAGGCATTGGGGGAAATTCCCTGTGTCTGCAGAGCAAGAATGTGATTATCACCTCGGGGCCAGGAGGAAAGACAGCAATCATTCGTCCCTTCATTGTGCAGAAGCCCATCACAGTATGGGGAAGAGACATTTTGTCACAGTGGGGTACGAACCTGGAAATGGATTTTTAATAGTGGTCACTGCGGCACTCACCACTCTGACCTGGACAACAGACAATCTTGTCTGGGTGGATCAGTGGCCCCTTGGAGCGAAAGAAACTGAGTGCACTCAAAAATCTGGTCAAAGAACAAATACAGAAAGTACACATCAAACCAACAAATAGTCCTTGGAACTCTCCAGTGTTCTTGATTTGCAAGAAAGCCTCTGGTTCATGGAGATTGCTTCATGACCTGAGGAAAATTAATGAGGTCATTGAAGAAATGGGACCACTTCAACTTGGGCTTCCATTTCTCTCAATGATTCTGAGAGATTGGCCACTTGTGATCATCGATCTCAAGGACTGTTTCTTTAACATTCCACTTCATCCAGAAGATGCTCCTCAATTTGCATTTTCTGTCCCAAGCATCAACAGACAAGAACCTCTGCAAAGATACCATTGGGTGGTTCTTCCACAAGGTCTCAAGAACTCTCCAACTATCTGCCAATGGTTCATGGCACGAGCCTTGTCTCCAGTGCGGAAAAAACATCCGAAAACAAGGATCATTCATTATATGGATGATTTGCTCATCGCAGCACAGACTCAACAAGAGTTGCAAGAAGCTCGTGACAGCGTGATTGCAGAAGTTGAAAATGCAGGACTGGAAATCTCCACCTCGAAAATTCAGGAGATTGCACCATGGAAATATTTGGGATGGAAGATCACAGAACAAACAATTAAGACCACAGAAGATTCAGGTCAGGACCGAGATCAACAATTTACAAGACCTGCAACAACTTCTGGGAGAGATCAACTGGATGAGGCCAATTCTGGGAATCACAAACGATGAGCTTGCATCGCTGTTCAACCTCTTGAGAGGAGATTGCAACATCAGATCTCCCAGAACCCTCACACCTGAAGCTCAAGAAGCCCTTGGGAAAATCGCTGAAGTCCTTCAACAGAGACAAGCACATCGCTTCGTAATGACATTGCCATTCTTTCTTGCGGTGCTGGGAGAAAAGATACAATTGTATGGTCTCATTTTTCAATGGGACTCATCACAGAGAGAGCCTTTGTTGATCATAGAATGGATTTTCTTACCATATAGATCCACAAAAACAATTCTCACAGACTTGGAAATGTCAGCTCAGATTATAATCAAAGCTAGGGCAAGATTGTTGACAATGGCAGGCAAAGATTTTGCGACAATTCATTTACCTTTGAAGAAGGGATATTTCAATTGGGCATTACAAAAATCAGATGATTTGAAAATTGCATTGTTAGATTATCACAGTGTGTGTATAATTCATTTTCCAAGTCACAGATTGCTGCAAGCAAAGATAAATTTTAGAGAAAAGCCAAAAGTAAATGAAGAACTGTTGGATGCAATAACAGTGTTTACTGACGATTTGGGAAAAACACATAAGTCAGTAATCACTTGGCAAAATGCAACCACAGAAGAATGGGATTCAGATATAAAAATAGTACAAGGTTCACCTCAGATTGTGGAATTAGCAGCAGTGGTCAGAGCATTTGAATTGTTCCAACAACCTCTTAATCTAATCACAGATTCAGCTTATGTGGCAAATGTAGTTAAAAGAATAGAAGGGTCACTTTTGAGAGAAGTTGATAATGAGGATTTGTATTCATATCTTGTTTGTATGCAAACATTATTGCAGTGAAGGGAACATGAATACTTTATCTCTCACATTAGAGCACGCTCCTCTCTTCCAGGGTTTTTAACAGAAAGTAATGTGCGCGCAGATGAATTGACCATGCCAATTTCAAACACTCTGCCAAACATCTTTGAACAGGCAAGGTTGAGTCATGCATTCTTTCATCAGAATGCACAAGCACTGATGGAAACCTTTTGCATCTCTAAGAGTCAAGCGAGGGAAATCATAAGTGCTTGCCCAGACTGTCAGCTTGTGCAAGCTCCTGCTTCCACAGGAGCAGTCAATCCAAGAGGATTGCAGAGTCTGCAGTTATGGCAGTCTGATGTCACAAAGTACCCATCTTTCAGGAAACTCAAAAATATCCACATTTCAGTGAACACTTTTTCAGGTGCAGTTTTTGCCTCTCTGCACACAAGTGAAACAGCACAACATGCTTGTGGGCACTTTTTGCAAGCATTTGCATCATTGGGTGTACCTCAAGAAATAAAAACAATGGTCCAACTTATAGGGGAAAAGTACTTGATAAATTTTTGAAAAAGTGGGGTGTTAATCACACCTTTGGCATTCCCCATTCTCCTACAGGTCAAGCAATCATTGAGAGGGCACACCAAACTCTGAAATCCCTTCTGAATAAACAAAAAAGGGGAGAGGCAGAGGCAACGCCTCATATGCGGTTGAACAAAGCTTTATATGTTTTAAATTTTTTGAATGGCTCTTTTGCAGAACCTACTCCACTGATCATCAGGCATTTCTCAAACAGCACACAGGTTAAAGGAACATCCTTTAGTTTTGGCCAGAAACCCAGAGACAGGGCAGATTGAAGGACCATTCCAACTAATAACTTGGGGCAAGGGTTATGCTTGTGTCTCCACAGGAGAAGGACCGAAGTGGTTTTCGGCAAGATACGTGAAGCCCTATTGAGTCCAGAAGCAAGCGGATGCTGACCCCAGAAACAGAGAACTGAGCACGCAGATGTGAACCAGTGTCAAGACTGCAGCCATCTCTTCATTCTATGTGCAAAGACTTTGGGGATTTGGTTTCTTTTTCTTTTCTGCAAGAAAATGTGGTGTGGTGTAGTGTTGCATTTCAGAGATATAAGGCCATTCAATCAAATATTATACTTGTGCCTTGTTATCTCACCAATTGCCTTAAGCAATGTGGCGGTTTTGCCCGTGAATCAACCAAAGGAAAATGTTTGGGAAACTCTGGCCAATGCGTCAGGCTTAGACACCATTTGTTTGACTCATTCAAGGCCAAAGAAGCCATTCTCAACATGTTTAGTAGGCTTGCCAGTGGACAAATGGCCAATTCCAGACAACATCCCTCCAAAACTTTCACAGCTCACTTTGACCCCAGTGGATGGATGGGGTGTCTGGACCGCATTTCTCCCTGAGGCTCCTTACGAACCTCAGGAACTGGAAAGCCTTGGCTCAGTGGAAATGGATTTTTGTATACTATTTGGTTTTTCCAGGTAGAAACAGATTGATAACAAAATGATAGATGTGACTCCAAATCATATTATTTATAAAAATGCAACATCTTGGTGTAATTACACAAAGATGACAGTCAGACCATCCAACCAGGTTCCATTGCAATTGCCACGAGGGATCTTTTTTTATTTGTGGGGACAGACTTTGGCCTGCCATCCCTGCAAATGTCAAAGGCAGTCCATGCAGCATTGGGAGACTTTCTTTGCTAATGCCCAACATGACATTGATTAAAGAACAAAAACATAGAGGAAAAAGATCTGTTACTCAATATGATCCCAATCGTGATGATAATGTTAGTACATGGAAAAAAGGCCAGAGATTTATAACAGCTCTACTTTTGCCACAGGCAGCAGCAGGAGCAGCCTTGAAACAATTGGATCAAATGGGCAGTTGGTTGAGTAAGCACGTCTGTGCTACCTCTCTCACACTGAGTGATTTATTAATTGATGTTAACAGTGTGAGAAGAGCAACTCTCCAAAACAGAGCCTCAATTGACTATCTGTTACTAGTGCATGGACAAGGATGTGAAGAATTTGAAGGAATGTGTTGTATGAATTTGTCGGAGCATTCAAAATCTATTCATGAGAGCATAAGGCAATTGGAGGATGGAATGAACAAGCTTGAGGAAGAAACTGGATCTTGGATGGATGGTGTGTTCAATTTATTTGACCTTTCACCAATGTGGAAGAGAATTTTAAGAACAGTTATATATGTATTAATTGGTATTGTAGTTCTTTTGATACTTGTGCCGTGTCTACTTCGGTGCATTCAACAATCCATGGACAAAGCTTTCAAAGAGGTGTTTTTGGTTCAAACGGGAGGGGGAAATGTTGGAATCCAGGGCATGTGGAAAACCCCTCGAACTGCCCTGGGGGGTCTGAGACCCTGGCCAAGACCCCAGGAAAGCATTGCCTTTGACCTTAGTCCATGGGAAAAGCTTCCAACACTCATAGATGAATTGAAAACAACAAAGATTTGAAATAAATAGTAGTTTCGTTTGTCACAGGGTGCAAATTTGTAGTTTTGGGTTTTTAGAATGGACGTGGATGGAAGCAAGATGGAGCATTTTGGGCGGTGTCTCATGTTCTTCTTCTTCTCCTTTGACTCCATCTTCTGCTGTGACGGTGGCACAGAGACATTGGTAGAATGGATTTGATGTAGAAATTGCGTGTCTAGAATAGGTAGTGATTATTGGCACAAAAGTATAAATATAGTACGTTTTAAGAGTTAATTGGGTCAGAAACCTTTAAAAACAACCTTGAATCCTCTGTCTGAGGTTCTTGCAAGCTGTGTTTTTCAGTGTGTTAAGCCTGGTGTCTGGCGGCGTGCAGACCTTGAGATAAGAAACTGAATAAACATCTTTAAAGACCAAAGCTGCAAGTTCTATTCATCTTTTAAACCCTGGTACAGGACTTTGTGAGGAAAAAACCCCTAATTAGCAGGATCCCGGAAAGGAAACGCCAAGAACCACCCAAAAAGCACATCCCACCAATGATGAGACAAATTTTCTTCAAGCCTTTTAAAAACTCCTTTGATGGTCTCTGTGTCATGGTGTATCATGATCAAAGTCTTTTTCCCTCCATCTTTAATTTCCTTTAAAATTTCCCTTAATTCATGATGGTTCAACAATTGAGCATCTAACGTCAAGTTCATTCTTATGGGCACATGCAGTATCTCCTGCACAGTGGCTAGGTTGGCTTTTATATATTGATGTGATATTACATGTGCCTGATAGGAAAAATCACATCCCTTAATTCTTACAAAATTGCAAACACAAATTGAATTGAGTCTCACATCTATAATTTGGCTATCTATCCTTATGATGGGGCATGCTGTCCTGAGACAGACACAACCTTGTCCTGTATACACAAGCGAAGTTGTCTGATTGCCTGAATGCATTTCAAAGTGACTAATACTTTGGTCTGTGTCCAAACAAGTGTCTGTCACCTTCTAATGTCCCTTCACATATGTATCCTAGTTGTCTCCTCATGGTACAGGGCTCTAGGTTAATGGTTTGCCGCCTTCCCTCAATTTCTCATGCCCACATTCTGTGTTCATAAGGATACAATACAGTCCCTTCATGATTTAGTCCTAAGGGGACTATTGGATGGATTAGGTCTACTGAGGCATTGTGTATAGTTAAAACAAAGGCTGTCACCATACTAGTCACAGGGTTATAGGTGAAATTAACTAAAACCCACAAAGACTGAAGTTCCCTGTCCATATCCAAGGCATAATCCCAAACAATTTTGCAAATTTCAGCAGGGAATGTTCTCTCTCCACCTTCCCTGATGACTGTGGCAGCCACTGACTGCATCCACAGTTGTGCTTGAGTACACCTAAAAACTAGCGAGATGTTTTCACTAGCTGTGCCTAGCACATTTATTGTTACCTCATGATCTCGCTCCTCTGTGTTTTCCTATTCTGGCAATATTTTGGTCAATTTCCAATGATTGTTACCCAGTGCTAGCAAAGAGGATTGCAAAGGTTGCTGTAATTTAACTAAATCGCTCCCCACTGTGGTTAATTTATTCATTAGCACTTCTGAATCTATTGTGTTTAACACTCCCAGTCCTGTCCCTAGCAACCCAGTGAGATCGCTCCTATTCCTAAAATTGGGAGGCATACTTTTTTGAAGCCAAGTGGTCCAATCCATAAAGGAGTTTCTAAGAAATGGGGCACATTCTGGCTGAATGTCAGAAGCATTTATCTGTATCCCCATTTCTACTCATTTCAAAGACCACTCCAGGTTAACCAACAGCCTCTGAACTCCTGTTTTCTTAAAAGCATATTGCCAAATTTTAGTAACCACAGGAGTTATTTGTTCCTCTGCTTCTGGAATAGCTGGCATCCGGGTGATCACAGCCTTTCTTGGCACTGCTGGAGTAATCTTAGCCTGGTCCTTATGGAGCTCAGTACATACCTGAGTGATGTTAAGACTGGTGACTCTGCTGTCGCCGCTGTCCCACCTCAGGACACAAGGTTACACCTGGTGCTGTTACTGGCTCCTACCTGGAACACAAACAACCACTAATACCAGACTCCGCGGAGCTTACAAAACCCACTCAGGCATCTGCTTTGCATAAGACGTCTCTTATGACTTATAAGCTGCCTGTATTCAATGGTACCTCTTTTCAATATTAAACATACCTTTTTGTCCGTAGTTTTGAAAGATCCTGGTCTTTCTCCAGAGTGTCAACGGGGGCCGCAGGAGCCCTCTTCCCAGAAAATTCTGAGTGGGCACCCAGAGGGGTCCTAGACCCTGATGGCCCTTTGGTCAGAGAGAGCAGCGTCCTGGCCACGGTTGCCAGATGATTTATTAAAATATGAATATTGATGCAGTATCGATATGATGCCTCAGGGTTTGGGGTTTCAGTGTCTTGTTCTAGTGGGTAGGCTGCTTGATAGTCAGTGGTGCTGGGCCTTGAGCACAGGGTGATAGGGGCAGGGTAGTTTGGGTTTCTGCACAGGATTCACCTCCTCAAGGACACTCTCTCTGAGCTCCGAGCCCCAAAGATAAACAACGTAGAAGGATGGAACACCGTCATTTGGAACTGTTGATTGGACAACGAATGGGGCATATGCAAATGGACTGAAACCTAGAAAAGAGGGGGGGGTTTGTAACCCGCTCTCCTTTTGCTGGCATACAGGGAGCGACCCAGGCAGCCGCTGCTGTGGCTGCCGGGGCTGGCCTTGAAGGCCTAAAATAAAGTTCACTTCAACCTTACCCTGACTGGCCTCTGCCTCCGCCTCAGTTTCAGGCATCAGATATCCAACTGTGACGGACAAAAGACTCTCTAACAGTTTAAAGTTAGAAAGTGTATGTTTATTGTGACGCTGGGCAGCGCTTAGGATAGCTCCCTAATGCCCACTGCAAAGATCACAGGTGACTACAAGGCCTTTTATTTACAAGTGTTGAATACCCAAAATACAAATGCATATTCATACCCCTGTCACCTCCCATTTTCGTCTTCGTATGCTAATTGACAAAAAAGCTATTAAGCATGCGTACTTTGTTCCCTGAAATGGGTCAGTGGTCTTTTTATGGGGAGGGGTCACCAAAAGGAGGAAGGAAAATGAGTCTTCCTCGTTCTAAACTTTCAACCTTTTCAATGCAAATGTGACAAATGAATCCTTGATAGAACTCCTGGTCTCCTGTTCAAAGGGTTTCTGGGCATGGGAGGTCTGCAATTGTCTTGTGTTCCTGGGATCTATTTATCAGATTCTCTGTTTCTCATTACAAGCACAGCTAAACAAACATATAGTTGACAAGCAATTAGTTACTTAGATCCAGGATAACTTATCCCAAGTCCGGTTCCTTTAACTACCCTTTAAATCTTAATTAATTTCAGCAAAACTTATCTATCTACTTCAGCTAATTCAGCAACATCTATTTTTAACTACAATCTTAATTTTTCTAAAATCCTTAATTCTTCAAAATTAGTGTCTCAATTAAAACCCTACCTCATGAGAGGAAAGATGTGTGCTAATGTCTTTACAAATAATTTGATGGGTGTTAATGTCTTTGAAATGGGTCTTAATGTCTCTACTGACTTTAGGCAGCAGGTTCGTTACCTGGTCCAGGCAGCTTGGCTCCTGAGATAGACAAGTGTCTGCACAAGGCTGAACTTCTGAACTTTGGGGCAAAATAGTAGGTTCAAGGAGGGAAGTTCGGGAAGGCTGTACCTTCCTAATACCTCAGCCAATGGGGAAAGGAAGAGAGCAACATGTGGCTGGGAGTTTAGGATAAAAGGAGGCTGCGCCCTCCAAAACCCTGAGAGAGAAAAACCCTGTGGATGTGTGCCCCGGTGGACTCTCTCCCTTTATTCGAATAAAGTTGAAGAACTCCTCTGTCTCCTTTTTGTACATAAACCTCTGGCGTTTGTGGATTTTCCTGACACTCACTTAAAAAAAGGACTTTCACCATCTGCTTGGGTGCCTCAGGGGAAAACCCTGGTATCCCAAGTCCTTTTCCCCTCCAGGGAGCCTTTTCCCTGCCCTGCTTGCAAGCCGGGCTTCTGCTGCCCTGCCCCCGCTGATTTTTTTTTTGCCACTGCTCCAAGTTTTCCCTACATTGTACATCTATGTTGAGCTGTTCATAGATATAGGGTCTTAAAAGGCCAAGAGCATTTTCTGGTTATTGCAGTTGTTTATTATATAAATGCATCAGTCTTGAAAGCAAGAGTTCCAAGTATGCAGTCTTACTAAAAGTTACAAGGCTTAAGGTCCCAGTGGGGCATAGAAGCAGCTTAACAGAGACTCCCAACCACGGGGGAAAACAGATTGACAAGCTGTCCCAGCCACAGGGAAAGGCAGATTCCAGTTCCTGAGCAGCATTCTCTGCAGCAGCGGCTGAAGCGGAAAAGGCTACTGCTGTAACTGCGGCGGCAGCAGCGTCAGCAGCTGCAACCCCCAAGCTGCAGCAGCAGCACCCCCTGTAGTAATGCACCCCACACCCGAGTAAGTGTTTTCCATATAGGGAAAGGTTTGAGACTCACTCCTTGTACTTCTTATAAGGTAAAAGACCCAGAAACTTCTTTACTGTCCTGACAGTAATTGGCTCAGTTCCAGGAGGAAGGCACTTGTTGGACCTTGTCACTGTTTATCAGGGCCTGTACCTTTTTCTATTGGCAGTTTGCCAACAGAACCCTCCTCGATCATTAGGTAGATAAGGGAGAGAACAAAGGAACTCAAGGGCTTTTTAGGGTGTCTTAGCAAGGTGTCAGAGGCTTCTCAGACACCTGTGCTCCGCTTTTCTTTTATTTCTGTAACGTTTCATTATTTTTCATTTATTAAACCTTTTGTTTTTAGAAAACACACCCGAAGAGCAGTCTTGCTAATTATTTTAAGCCATTTCTCTACAAGGGCTAGACCCTCAAAAGTATTAAAAAAATTCCAATAACCCCCCAAGCGGTAATACCTTACAAAGTCCTGGCAACGGCTCCCTGGCAATGACTCCCTGACAAAGCCCTGTTCTCTGTTGTGGTAGATGGTGGAAGGTGGATCCATCAATCGAGAAATCGATTAATCGATGCCATTGCCCCCAAAACAGGGGATTTTTATCCATAAACCATAAATGCATATTCATATCCTTATCTATAGGTTATCCAATCCACTAAGAACACAATTCTAAAACATTCTTTCTACACCAATCTAAACCTAATTTTGAAAGTACGTGAAACTACTAAAAATTAAGAAGGATGGTATCAAACCTCAGTCCCAGCTACAGCTGCTGAGTTTCTGATACATCTCATCTACTGCGCCGGGACTTTGCTCATCCCTGCCTTCCCAGCTTGCTACTCTGAGGTTCCTGCTACAGCTCCTTTTGCTATCCAGAGGAGGCACCAGGGTCAGCTGCCCCTGGGAGTTCATAAAGGAAGCCTTTTCTCCATCAATTTCTCCTGGCTGCATCCACCATTACAGTGCGGAGGGAGACAGCAGAAACTTGCTCCACAGCCCCCCCTACAGCCGCAGGGGAATCATCGCACCCACTGTGCCCAGCTGGGAGCCACCAGCACCCCTGCTGGCTGCGACGATAGCTGTACCAAAGGGGAAATTGCCTGCAGTTGAGAAGGCTGCTACTGGGTTTTTGGTTTTGTTTGTTGTTGCTGCCACTATTGTTGTTTGTTTGCCTTTTATACATACTGGTAGAGAACTGTTATTCTTTTTCTCATATCTTTGCCTGAAAGCCCCTTAATTTCAAAATTATAAAAATTCAGAGGGAAAGGGGTCATATTTTCCATTCCAAGGGAGACTCCTGCCTTCCTTAGCATGAGACATGGGTTTAGGAATTAGAGGGGGATTGATTCGAAATAGATATTTAGATGATGTATATTGCTTAATATTTGCGGCATTTGTGATGTACTGTACTGACTGCTTGTGAAGGAAAGACAGGGTGTACGTGCAAAAGTAACATGAAAGAATGCAAGGATGTGTGATGAGAAGGACTGCTTGCCAGAACAGGACAGAGGATGCTAAGCTTGCAAGGCTGCCAAGATAACAAGGCTCCTTGAACCCCTAGAACTAGATTAGATCGACCTTATGGTTTGGACTGTGACCAAAGGATCAGAGAGCATGCGCAAGGAGATGAGGTAAAAAGTTCAACCTTGATGAGGACAACTTACTTCATCCCATACAACCACTGAGTGACCACCAGAGATAAGTGATAAGACTGATAATTATCAAACAAAGCGGGGCTAGGCAAAGCTAGGAAATGAATATGCATAGATGTATTGCAAAACTTAATGCATATGTAACATTTTAGAGGACAAAAGAGAACGCGGGGAGCAAGTGGGCATGCATGCCTTTTGGAGGAGCTATCCCCCATGTGCCCGGCGCTGAATAAACTACATACCTACTTTATAACTCACTTTGTCTTTGAGTTGTAGAGTCTTTCCACGTATCATTTTGGCACCCCAGATGGAACGTTCTCTGCCCAGCCACAGGATCGACTGAGCAGCGTACTTCCTGGTGTGTCCCAGGAGAATTTCCCTGGAGGGACTCTGCTTCTTGGCTCGCTCACTGCAGGGACAGACAACCACCTCCTGGAGCTTCAGAGAAATGGTATGTATCTCTTCTAAAAAGGGACCCTGTAGGGACTACTGATAAGTCGCTCAGAGGCATCTGGCACACAGGTAGAGTCCTGGTGGTTTTGGGCTTACAAGCAACCATTGGTCAGATGCGTGGCCAGCGGAAGGGACCGCTGACCAAAAGAACAGCAGCAGGGGAAGGGTTTGCTGACCAGTGGGGCGGCCACTAGCAATTCTAGGGGTGAATCGAGCAAATCCCTGTTTTATTGCTGCTATTTTGGGGTTGTGTGTGTGAGTGCTAAAAAGTCCAGACGTGTGTTGTGTTTGGTTGCATGCGTGCCTGAGACGCGCCTCTGGTACAAAGCAAGTGCGGAGCTCTACCTACCTTTCTGTTCCCAGGCAACAGGGATGGCTAGGGAAAAGCAAAGCGAGTGGAGTGAGCGAAGTGTGCTGAAAAGCGCAGCAAGAGTGTGTGAGTGTAAACAGAGATGGCCAGCTTTTGCTCTCTGAGAGACCGCGGGGGCTACGGGATTGGCGGGCTTTAACTTATTTGCATGGGTCTTGTCATCTAGGAGCTCCCGAACCCCGGATGCTGGTCAATTTACAATTCCACATGGAACTTGTGGGTTCCAGAATTTGCTGGGACTGAACAGCATTTCCCGTAATACAACTTGGCCCACGGGCTTAAGCGACCCCTTTCCCTGGAACTCACAGGCACCGGCATGGGAGGAGTCATGAGCTCTTCGCGCTTTTGCTGGATGATATTCCCCTTTACTGTGTGCAGTTTTTAGGATTTTTTTCTGCCTTTTTCTGACATGAGTGTTTTGAGAAAGGAGCAGAGGTGTAGCAACCGTGGAAAGGCTGTGGAGTGGCAGTCATCCTAACCATGGCAAGATGGGTGGAAGGAGTCCCTGTCCCCCAGTAGTTTGGACTCAATCCCTGGAAATTTGTAAATCCCATGAACAATTGGGTAGTAAGGGAAAATGAACGGGTTTATTTAGGAGGACTATATAGGACCTCTGCAGGGGGATTGGTAGCCCAAGACTGGGAACAGCCTGCGCCAAAAGATTTGAACATCCAAACGAGTAGGAGAGGCGAAATAATCTGCTTCTGCAGGCAAGAGCGGCATCTTGCATGGGTATTGACAAAGTGTAAGACTTGCGGAAGGTGTTGGTGCTGTTCCTCTGATAGGAGGCAGAGTGCATTTTCCCAGTGTTGGCTGCAGGGCTGGAAAGACCCTGAACCAGAAATTTTGGAGTATCTTTGTGGAAAGTCCGATTTAGTCCCAGAGAACTGGAGTGTAAGGGAGGAGAACTGGGAAAAGACTGTGCGAGAGTGTGAAAAAAGATTTGGGTGGAAACAAGACAAGACAAGGAGGAAAAGATAATGAGATCACAGGAAAGTAAAGAAATCCCTAGGGCTAGTCTGTTGGGCTGTATTTTGGCCCACTGGAAAGAGATTGCAGGGATGGGGGGCACAGACACCAAATCACAGAATCATTCACAGAACCATTAGGTTGGAAGAGACCTCCAGGATCAAGTCCAACCCAACCATAACCTCATCTAAACCATGGCACCAAGAGCCACATCTAGTCTTCTCTTAAACACATCCAGAGATGGTGAATCCACCACCTCACCAGGTAGACCATTCCAATACTTTATTACCCTTTCTGAAAAAAACTTTTTCCTAATATCCAGCCTATATTTCCCTTGGCGCAGCTTAAGACTGCGTCCCCTTGTTCTGTCAGTTGCTGCCTGGAGAAAGAGATCAACTCCCACCAGACTACAACCACCTTTCAGGTAGTTGTTGAGAGTGATAAGGTCACCTCTGAGTCTCCTCTTCTCCAGGCAAAACAAGCCCAGCTCCCTCAGCCATTCCTTGTAGGGCTTGTGTTCCAAGCCCCTCACCAGCCTTGTTGCCCTCCTCTGGACGTGCTCAAGCATGTCAACATCCTTCCTAAACTGAGGGGCCCAGAACTGGACACAGTACTCAAGGTGCAGCCTCACCAGTGCCGAGTACAGGGGAAGAAAGACCTCCCTGCTCCTGCTGGCCACACTATTCCTGATACAGGCCAGGATGCCATTGGCCTTCTTGGCCACCAGGGCACACTGCTGGCTCATGTTCAGTCGGCTGTCAACTAGTACTCCCAGGTCCCTTTCTGCCTGGGCACTGTCCAGCCATACTGTGCCCAGTCTATAATGTTGCAGGGGGTTATTGTGGCCAAAATGCAGGACTCAGCACTTGGACTTATTGAACTTCATCTTATTGGATTCCGCCCATCCATCCAATTGTTCCAGGTCTCTCTACAGAGCCCTCCTACCTTCCAACAGATCAACACACTCTTCCAGCTTAGTGTCGTCTGCAAATTTACTAATGATAGACTCAATACCCTCATCCATGTCATCAATAAAAATATTAAACAGAACTGGCCCCAACACAGACCCCTGAGGTACACCACGAGTGACTGGCTGCCAGCTGGATGCAGCACCATTCACCACCACTCTCTGGGCTTGGCCATCCAGCCAGTTCTTAACCCAGCAGAGTGCTCCTGTCTAAGCCGCAAGCTGCCAGCTTTTCCAGGAGTATACTGTAGGAGACAGTGTCAAAGGCCTTGCTGAAGTCCAAATAGACAACATCCACAGCCTTTTCTGCATCCACCAAGTGGGTCACCTGGTCATAGAAGGAGATCAGGTTGGTCAAACACAACCTATGCCTCCTAAACCCATGCTGGCTGGGTCTGATACTCTGGCCGTCTTGTAAGTGCTGCACAATAGCACTTAGTATGAACTGCTCCATTATCTTACCTGGTACTGAGGTCAGGCTAACTGGCCTATAATTACCAGGATCCTCTTTTCTACCCTTTTTATGAATGGGAATCACATTGGCCAGCTTCCAGTCATCCGGAACCTCACCAGTAAGCCAAGTTTGTTGGTAAATGATGGAGAGCAGCTTCGCAAGCTCATCTGCCAGCTCCCTCATCACCCTGGGATGGATCCCATCTGGGTCCATGGATTTATGGACATTCAAGCAGCTCAACACTTCTCTGACTGCCTCCTCCTGGATAACAGGAGAACCATTCTGTTCCCTGACACCATCCACCATCCACCAACCGAGTATGACATCCTCGGGACAAGCCATCTTAGCACTAAAGACTGAAGCAAAAAAGGCGTTAAGCACTTCTGCCTTCTCCTCATCTAAGTTCCCTCCTGCATCCAATAGATAACAAAGGTTGGTCTCATCCTTCCTTTTACCACTAACATATTTGTAAAACGATTTTTAATTCTCCTTTACAGAGGTTGCGAAATTAAGTTCTAATTGAGCTTTGGTCTCCCTAATTTTCTTCCTACATGCCCTAGAAACTCCCCTAAATGCTTCCTGAGAGACCTGACCCTCCTTCCAGAGATGATACATCCTCTTTTTATTCCTAAGTTCTTTCAAAATCTCGTTACCCATCCAGGCTGGACGTTTGCCTTGTCAACTCATCTTTTGGCACACAGGGACAGTCTGTTCCTGTGCCCTCGAGATCTCTGTTTTGAAGCATGCTCAGCTTTCCTGGACTCCTTTGTTTTTAAAAACTACTTCTCAATGAACTCTCTGGACAAGTCTCCTGAATAGGTGAAAGTCTGCCCTCCGAAAGTCCAATGTAAAAATCTTGTTGATGCTCCTCCTAACTTCACCAAATATTGAGAACGCCACAATTTCATGATCACTATGCCCCAAGTGGCCTCCAACTACCACATCTCCTATCAGCCCATCTCTATTTGCAAATAACAGGTCTAACATAGTCCTACCCCTGGTGGGTTCACTCGCCAGCTGCAACAAGTTGTCCTCAATACACTCTAAAAACTTCCTGGACTGCCTCCTTTCTGCTATATTAAGTTCCCAGCAAATGTCTGGTAGGTTAAAGTCACCTACAAGAACAGGAGTTCATGCTCCTGAAACATTCTCCAGCTGCTTATAGAATAGGTTGTCCACCTCTTCTTCTCGGTTGGGTGGATGATAACAGACTCCCAATAGGATGTCAGCCTTATTGGCCTTCCCCTTAATTCTTACCCATAACCATTCAACTTCATCATCACTAGTTATAATATCTATGGCATCAAAAGCCTTCCTAATATAAAGGGCCACCCCTCCACCCCTTCTCCCTTTCCTGTCTCTTCTGAAGAGCTTGTAGCCTCCAGCTATGTGAGTCGTCCCACCTCGTTTCTGTGATAACGACTGTATCATAGTTCTGCTGTTGCACCATGGCTTCAAGCTCTTCCTGTTTATTACCCATGCTGCATGCATTAGTATACTTGCACCTCAGTTGGGTTAGTGACTTCACCCCTAACTTAGGTTTATCACCCTTAGGCCTGCCCCCAGATAGTCCAGCTAATTCCCCTTCCCCCTTCAAACCTAGTTTAAAGCCCTCTCAATGAGTTCTGCCAGTTCATAAGCTAAAAACCTACTACCCTTTTCAGAGAAATTAGGCCCATCCAGTTCCAACAGGCTAGACACTGAAAAAGTTGCCCCATAATCAAAAACCCCAAAATTTTGCTGATGACACCAACCCTTAAGCCACTTGTTAATAGTATGAGTTCTCCAATTCCTTTCATCATACTTCTCCACCACTAAAGGGATTGAACAGAACACTACCTGTACTCCTGCCCTATCAACCACTCAACCCAATGCCCTAAAGTCCCTTTTTTTTTGCCCTAACACTTCTCTTTTCAATCTCATCACAGCCAGCCTGGAGTATCAGCAGTGGGTAGTAATCAGAGGACTGAATTAGCTCAGGAAGTCTCTCAGCAATATCCCGTATCCGAGCCCCAGGAAGGCAGCAGACCTCCCTGTGGGTTGGGTCTGGTTGACTTATAGGGCCCTCTGTTCCCCTTAGAAGGGAGTCGCCTGTGACAACTACTCTTCTTTTCTTTTTAATGTTAGAAGTAGTAATCTGTCTGACTGATGAGGCATAACTGGGAGGCTCACTGGGCAGATCAATTTCTTCTACATCATCTAACTGACCCTCAAGATCCAGAGTTTCATACCTGTTCTGAAGTGGCACCTGGGTAGCTGATGGGGGTTGGGGGGAATTTTCATTACCTCCCCGACTAGGAACCCATTTCCACTCCCCTTCATCCACCAGGTGTCCTCCTATTGCCTGACAGTGGGAGGCATGGGAGTCCTCTGACTCCTGGTGGGCCTCCCTCAAAGATGGAAGAGTGGAACTCCACCAATCTATTTCCCTTTCACTTTCCCTAATACCTCTTAGTCTATCAACTTCCTCCCTAAGCTCAGTCACCAAAATAAGATCATTCACTTGTTCACACCACATGCAGACAAAGACTTCTGCAACTCCCCCTGATGCCACTGATAAGCTTAAACACTCCTCATAGGAATGGGTCTGGGCAGACACATCCTTCTTGGAGGGTTCTATCTGGCTACATACACTTTTACTAACTGCAGTTTTGAATTGTGTAAGAACCATTACTAAAAAACCAAAAACTAACCAACAGAACTGCAAACTAAAAAAACCTTCAACCCTACCTGCTTGCCCTGCCTGCGCAAACTGCCTCACAAACTGCCGTGCCATGCCCTTAGAGTCGTGCCACACCCTTGTTTGCCCACTCCTGTTCGCCGCTCTCCGGGTCACCGCGCTCCCTAAAGGCCTCTTTTAAACCACCCCCACCTGACACCAGAGGGCAAAAACCCCATCCTGCGCCTGCTCGGCTAACGAGCGCACTCATGAAATATTGTACTCAGTGGTGGCCCTTGTATCAACTTGAGGATGGAGTGAAATGGCTACCTACTGGAACTTTAGAATACAACACCTTGTTGCAGTTGATGTTGTTTTTGAGGCGTGAAGGGAAGTGGAGCGAGGTTTCATATGTGGATATATGTTTCTCCCTCCAAAATCACCCTGAATGGCAGAGGGATTGTGGAATTAGAGCCCTCTCTGATCCCTTGGTACAAGCCCTTGAAAAGGAAAACAAAGCTAATAGAGGGAAACCTAAGTGATGCCACAGTATGTGCTCAATAAACCAGCACTGTACCCATCATGATAAGGTATATCAAAGAGACACAAAAGCAAGAGTTAGTGGACCTGTTTGGGCCACCTCCTGAAAGGCAAGAGGGACTAAGGGAAGAAGAAGATTCATTAACTCCAACCCCTACTTCAGCTCCCTTAGAAAAGAGACAAGCTGAGCCGTCTGCTCCTCCACTTACTTCTGAATCACATAAACAAATGAAAACATTAGCGTTATATCCCCCATTGCCTAATAGTGATAGTGAGGATGAGCAGCCTTCCCCAAGTGGTCCCATAGCATCCCAGACTAGAAAACAAACAGGAGAAATAATACAAGCACCTTTACGGGAGGCAGTAGGACTTGGGGGAAAGAGAATGTTATTTAAAATCCCTTTTTCTGCGATAGATTTAGCAGCATGGGAAAGAATTGCCAAGAACTATTGAAGTGATCCAATTGGAACTGCTAAAAGGTTAAGATATATGATTAAGCAACACAACCTAGATTGGTCCGATATCTAGTTATTGCTGGATGCGTTAACTGAGACAGAAAGGCAGTTCTGAAAACAGTGGGGGGCCTTAGCAGAGAATGTTTGTAGAGTAACACAAGATTATGTCAAGGAATTTTTCCCTCTCCAGGATCCACATTGGGATCCAAAAGAACCAGAGGATTTGGAGAAATTAGAGAACTATCAAGAATGGGTATCATAAGGGATGGAAAAAGCCAACCCAAAAACTATAAATTGGTCAGCTTTGTATGCAGTTAAGCAGACCCCCTCCGAATCCCCATCTGAGTTTCTAGATCACCTAAGAGACACGACGTGCCGCCATACACCACTAGATCCCGGATCCGAGATAGGGATGCAGCAGTTAGTAAATTTATTTTCAGGGCAGTCCACGGGAGATATCAGAAGGAAACTTCAGAAGCTCCAGGGACCAGATGGAAGGAACTTAGAGGCTTTATTAGATGAGGCATGGAGGGTCTTTAACAACCGAGAAGAAGGATATAAGCTAGGGATGAGAAAGTTAGTAGCAGTAGTAAAAGAGGAAGGAAAAGGAAAATGCGGACAGGAACCACCTTGGCAGGGACCACCTCAACTGGGCAAGGATCAGTGTGCAATTTGCAGAAAATTTGGACATTGGAAGAATGAATGCCCAGAACAGAAAAGAAATGGGTAGGGGAACCAGAAAAGGGAGGTGGTGATCGCATATGCAAAAACAGCTGAGGGGGACCCGGGGATTTTACCCCAGTGAGACACTAATTTTGAAGACCTTAGAAAAACTATATGTATTGCTGACTTAGCTGAGAAGATAAGCTTTGCAGAAATCAGTTAAAACTTAGAGGATGGTTAAAAAGAGACCGGATTTCAGATAAGTTATCCCGGATTTTATAACTCATTGCTTGTCAACTCTGTGTAAAGCTTCCTTGCAGAAGCTAATCAATACCCCAGGAATGCAAAACAATTGCAAACCTCCTGTTTTCAGAAACAACCTATTGAAATAGGCCTGGAAAACAGGAAACAGGGAGTCCTACCAAGGATCCATGAATCATGACACAGCAAAAGGTTGAAAGGTTAGAACGAGGAAGACTCATTTTACTTCCTCATTTCTAGTGACCCCTCCTCAGAATAGACCCCCGACTCATTTCAGGGAACAAACTACGCATGCTTAATAGCCTTTTTGTTAATTAGCATACGAAGCGGAGAAGAGGAGGTGACAAGGGTATGAATATGCATTTGTATTTTGTGTATTCAACACTTTTGTGGATAAAAGGCTTTGTAATCACCTGTGATCTTTGTAGCGCTCATTAGGGAAATATCCCAGCGTTGCCCGGCGTCGTAATAAACATACACTTTCTAACTTAAGCTGTTAGAGAGTCTTTTGTCCGTCACAGTTGGATATCGATATTAGATCGATATTCATATTTTAGTAAATCACCAGGAGATCCACTGGTTATAAAAATGAAGCTGGGGAAGGAGGGAAAGGAGGTGAAACTTATGGTGGACACGGGAGCAACATATTCAGTTTTAAATAAAGTCTTGGTACCAGTGGGGAATGACTATGTTATGGTGAAGGGGGCAACTGGCCAATCTGAAATAGCATATTTTTGTAAGCCATTAAAGTATAAATATGGAAAACAATGAGGCATCCATAAGTTTTTATGTATGCCTAACTCTCCGGAGTCACTGCTAGGGAGAGACTTATTGGAAAAATTACAAGCAACTATTTCATTCAAAAATGGGGAAATTACTCTGGAGGTAAATGATCAAAAATATGTAGAAGTGTTGAGTTTAATATTAACAGCTATCGAGGCTAAAGAGGAAATTAGCAAGGAGATACTGAACCATGTGTTTCCAGGAGTATGGGCCTCCAATGTACCAGGAAGGGCGAAAAATGCACCCTCGATAGAAATTAAACTTAAGGAAGGAAAACAACCAGTTAGAATTAAACAGTATCACTTAAGAAGGGAAGATAGAGAAAGAATTAGCCTGATAATCGAAAATTTCTTACAGTTGGGGTTGCTGAAGGAGTGCCAGTCTGATTTTAACTCTCCTATCCTGCCTGTCTGCAAACCTGATGGGTCATATTCGGTCATACAGGATCTGCGAGCTGTTAACAAGATAACTGAGGATCTCTACCCCATAGTGGCTAACCCATACACCTTGATAACATGTTTAACATCAGGCTAACTTTGTTTACCATTTTAGAACTGAAGGATGCCTTCTTTTGCCTCCCTCTCCACAAAGCCAGCCAGAAAATTTTTGCATTTGAATGGGAAAAACCCTAAAAGTGGACACAAAACTCAGCTCATATGGACGGTGCTTCTGCAGGGGTTCAAAAGTTCACTCACCCTGTTTGGAGAACTGTTGCAGTCTGTTTAAGTTACAATCTGTTCAAACTGCACTCTGTTCAGGTTTAGAAGTTTCTGACCCTGCAGTGTTTCCTTTGTTTTGTCTCTGGCGGGGTTTTTGCCCCAACACCTGTTGCTGCCAGTTACTCAGAACACTGCCCTTTTTCCTGAAGATTCTAAGCCAATCTGCCCCATAAACCAATTTCATTTGTTAGACTAATTAGTTACCCTTTCTCTGTTAAGCCATTAGCTGGAAAAAATGATTGTTTACCTGCAGCATCCTCCCCATTGGCTGGAATTTCCTGCGCGCCCAAACCAAGGGAGCATATATCCCGCTATTCACGCGCTCTTCTTTGCTTGCTGATGCGATTCAGAAATAAACTCGGATCTGTAAGCAACAGATCTCCCTTCTATGCTCTGTCCCTGTCTGTGCTGGAGAAAGGAGTTCTACACAGCTGACTGTTAAATTCAAAGCTGACACTCCGCAGCAGCTTGGCTAGGGGTGGTGCTTCCCTCATTTATCACCGGGCGGAAACAGGAGCTGCCGGTGATCTTTAGGACCCTGCCCAGTTTTAGAGAACAACTTGCAAAGGACTTGGAATGCTGGGAAACTCCACTAGGAGAAGGGAGATTGTTGCAGTATGTAGATGACATCCGAATAGCTATCCCGACAGAAGAAGGCTGCATGGCCTGGACGGTAAGCCTTTAAAACTTTTTGGGGCTCCGGGGGTACAGAGTATCAAAGAAAAAGGCTCAGGTGGTAAAGCAGAAGGTGATCTACCTGGGTTATGAGGTCAGTGCTGAAGAACAGACTTTGGGGAAAGAGCGCATAAAAACAATATGCCAAACCCCAAAACCCCAGACAACAAAAGAACTGAGATCCTTTTTGGGAATGACGAGATGGTGCAGATTATGGACCTACAATTACAGATTATTTATGAAACCTCCGTATTTGCTCATTGCAAATAGAAGCAGAGACCTCCAGTAGACAAAGGGTGACTTGGGTGTCCTGGGGTGACATTTTGATGCTTGTATCCCCAATTGTCTCTTCCGTTTATGCTGTATGTTAAGTTCTGTACCTTTAAGACTAAGTAACCCCTGATAAGTTACAGCTGTGTTAATTAACCAGCACAGCCTTGCCCCTGATGAGTAACAGATATATCCAATAAGGATGAGTGAGATAAAAGAGGGATAGCTGGTAAGGGGAGAATCATCATGGAGGAGCAACCTTGAGGACTGTGAAGCAGAGACTCATGAGGCAGGATCCTGGAGAGACAGAATCACTGCTGTGAAACTAGTTACAAAAGTGAAAGGGGAGAAAGAAGACGCGCAGAGTTTTTTTTGAAAACAGCATTTCCTCCTCTGCATTCCTGCTCCTGGACTGTGCTTGTACGAGACATGTCCTGTACTGAAAAACCCAGAGAGACATCCAGATCTCATATCTGCGCCCCCTGGAGCCCAGGATGGCATTTTTCCAGCACCAGAGGAACTGATAAGAGACTGAGTGAGCTGAGCTACCCACAGCAAGGACTTCCTGAATTTACCATCTCACTTCGGAGCAACGAGAGGTCTTATTGTTTCGTATTATTCATCCTTTGTGCTTGTGGGCACTTTGTTTGCTAAATAAATAATTTTTTCCACTTTCCTCCCAGGAAGTTCTTTTTTCCTGGACTGGTTGGGGGAAGGGCATTTAGGTTTGCTTCCCAGAGGGACCCCATTCAGGGATTCTCTCACAAATTTGCCCTAAACCAGGACAAACACATTGAATTGGTGCCCAATGTGGGGCTCGAGAAAGTGGAAAAAACTTGTACTGATTGCATTTTGATTGTACTTTGGTTGTACTATGTGTGGGGATAAAGGAGTCAGTAGCCATGTTGCTGCTTGAATTCATAATGTCTCTTGGATTGGAGGCCTTCCTGTATTTCCACTCCCTAGGCTTTTTTGAGGTTTTAATACCTTTCTGGTCCTTAGGTTTATTTTCTTATGTGGAGATAGCTCCAGTGTTGTCTCTAGCATGTAGCTTTTACAGTAGAGGGGCAAGGATTAGAATAGCTATTGTGCTGTGCTCCGTGATAATGATTTATTGGAAGTTTATAAAGGTACTGGAGTTTGTGCCAGCTATGTTTGGTTTATGGTTTCTTTGTCCTACCCTGTGTCCTAGTTCCAGCAGTATGTTGTGGGGATTTATTAATTGCACCCAATTTGTTAGAAGAGGAACAGGAGATGAGGCTTTTCGACCTTTTCTTTCCCTCTTCTCTCTTGAATCTGTTACATCACTTTTTGAGAATGTTAAAGATACCACTTTCCTGGTATTTCATCTGGTAAGCTTCCTCTATATGGTTTGCAGCTTGTCTAGAATGAGGGCTGAGATTTCCAGAAGAGCAGATGAGACTCCTGACCCAGAAGTAGACCCAGGTGTGGAAAATCCTGAGTGGTGTGGAGAATGGGAGGATATGGGCCAAACCCTGAAGGAATTTTCTGATCCCCCTGCTTGAGAATTTTCACATGAACAAATTCAGAACCCAGCTGAGGTGGGGAGATACTTGAAAAAGAACTGCCATGATGACTCTAAGGAGAAAAAGCTCATTGCAATAAGCTGGGCCCTGGCATATGCTTATCGCACGCTACTCGATACTGTAGGGCAGCAGATAAAGGCAGGGGGGCAGGGAGATAAATCAGCAGCTACCCCAGTCATGCAGGCTGCAGTCAACACCCCAGCTACTCAGGTTGCAGCTAAACCAGACAGTGAGCCTAAGCCAGCAGCTAAACTAGACAGTGAGCCTAAAACACTGGCAGTCACTGCGTGAAAGAAGCACACGCGCAAAACCGATCGACCAGTGGACGATGATCCAGATGAGGCACCCTCAACATGAGCTTGTGGCACAAAGTCAGAAGTCAAAACTTCTGGCACAAGATCAGAAGCCACTATTGAGTCCTTTTCCCTAAAGGACCTGCGTGGCCTAAGAAAGGATTACACTTGATGACCTGATGCATCTCTAATCATTTGGTTAGTCTGTCTTTGGGATGCTGCAGGTGAGGCTACAATTCTGGATGGCTCTGAAGCAAGTCATCTGGGATCCCTGTCACATGATCCGGTTATCAACCAAGGGATGATGAGGCAGGCTCACCCTTGCAGTCTCTGGGAACGGGTCCTGGGAAGTGTGGAACAAAGATGTCTGTGTGCAGACGATCTCTATATGCAGCAAACCCAGTGGAAGACCATAGAACAAGGGATTCAGTGCTTGAGGGAAATGGCAGTGGCAGGGATTGTCTCCTCAGATGACCTGAACACTAGGAATCCAGACTTAGTACCATGTACATCTGTGATGTGGCGAAAACTTGTATGACTTGGGCCACAAGAATACGCTTCTGCTTTGGCAATAATGAAACAAGATGGCACGGAGGAGACCGTGCTTGATATAGCAAAGAAGCTCCAAGCATATGCAGATGCCATACATGGTCAAACACATGCAAGAATTGCAGCTCTGGAAACACATAGGGAGAAATTAGAAGATAAGATAGAGGAGAATCACAAGAAACTCAGAGAGGAGATTAAAGAGGGCTTTCTCCAAATCTCTGCAGTACATATCAGAGGTTCTGGCACCAAACACAGACGTTCCCCAGATAGAGAAAGAAGGTACACCCCACGAGCTGAGCTGTGGAAAATCCTGCGTGATTCTGGAGAAAACATGAGGAGATGGGATGGAAAACCTACTCATGCTCTGGCACAATGGGTGTGTGAATTGTTGAAAGGCAAGACTCAGAGAGGAAGTTCCACCAAAAAGGAAGCAGCTCCACTTACCCAGGGAAAGAACGATAACCAGGCTTAGAGGGGCCCTGCCTCTAGCCAGGTAGAGGCTAGGGAAAACCGTGTTTTTTGGACTGTGTGGATTCGTTGGCCCGGCACATTAGAACCACAAAAATATGAGGCCTTGGTCAACACTGGTTTGCAGTGCACATGAATCCCACGTTGGGGCAATAAATACCAATAAATGTATATGTCCTGGTTTAGGGCAATTGGGGATACAAGCAACATAAAGTCACCCTAGAAAATGAATATGCATAGATGTATTGCAAAACTTAATGCATATGTAACATTTTAGAGGACAAAAGAGAACGTGGAGAGCGAGTGGGCATGCATGCCTTTTGGAGGAGCTATCCCCCATGCGCCTGGCACTGAATAAACTACATATCTACTTTATAATTCACTTTGTCTTTGAGTTGTAGAGTCTTTCCGAATATCAAGCAGACATCTGTCTTTCGAGCCAAGACAGCTTGGTCAAGTCTGTTTCCACAGCCAAAATCTGGGCTTGTGTTGGGGAGTGTAGAGTATCTTCATATGTCTCGAGACTTCTTGTCATAGAACCCACTGTCTCATTTTCCTCATTCCATTGCAGTGATGCTAGGAGTTGGGCATATGCTTGGGTCCTGAGTCAAACAAGTTTGAGCCACATCAGTGCTGACGGTGATTGACAAAGAGACCTGGACTCCACTGATTGCTCATATGAAGTCGTTTTATTGATCTGCCTAGCTGGTTTATATACTCTTTCATTATATAACAAGTAATATTGCTTAATTCATGCCTCGTACTAACACAGGTATACCTAGAATCTGCTAGCAAAGCATGTTCTGTACCAGGTACACCGTTATCTTCTGCATTCCTTTCTCAAAATCCCGCTTCCCTTTGCCAAGGTTTAAGGTCTAGCGAATCCACTCCTGTCATGAGCTGAACAGTACTACCAGCTCAGCTCTCTAGCTGTATACCCACACAGTGCTGTACATTTTACCAGGTCTGGACTCTTAGTGGTGTGGTTGTCATTTAAGAAAAGAATCTCTATCGCAGCCACTTCCCACAAGCATTGGATTCCTTTCTCCATGGTCATCTAAGGTCCCTGCTGCAGTTGCAGTCTTCTTATCAAAGGTATATCTCCTTCACACTTGCTAAGAGTCATGTCCAGAGGGTGAAGGGTTCTGAAACATGGGTGGAAATAAAACTCCACAACTAATAATAGTTGTTAGAGCGGTATGTATTTAATCAGCCGAGATACGTGGGGAATAACTTCACCAAAGACACGCATGCCCACCTGATGGTCTTTCCCCTTATTATTCCCCAGGGTCTTACATATGCATAACATTGCACAATCTGCCTCATACATATTCATTCCCTGGCCCCACCCATCCTCGCCTCGTATGGTAATTAACTCCACGCCCATCTGGGCATGCTCAGTTTGTTGCGGTGGTCTCCTGGGGGTCCCGGAGGATGAAGGAAATGGAGTCTTCTTCAATGAACTCTTCACCTTTATCTCTTCTGCATGGCTTCTGGCTCTCTTTGGCATCTTTTCAAGGGGATACTCAGTTTATGCTGGCTAAGAGTCTGGGTTCTCTCTTTATCTGCATTTTTAGCCTTGTTGTCCTGAGGTGTTTACATTTTTCTTTTATTATCACCGAGGAGCCCCAGATGCTTTAAAATATACAAAAGGTTAACAGAAACAGCGTTCGGTATCCACTAAATGCCTTCTAAAATGCAATTTAATATATGTTCTAAAGCACTATTTGAAATATATTCTAACATACAGAGGCCCACTATAAAGGATCCTCTAAAATTCTCAAATCTCTGTCTCAGGTTCTGGCTTCCTTGAGGTCCCCTGGTCCATACCCACGTCACACGACAAAGATCCCAAGTGCCTCATTTCAGTACTATCCAAAACTGTACCATCACCTGCAGTGTCCCAGACTCAGATCAATCAGCTCAATACAGACTTGTTGGGTCATCGAGTGAGGTCTTTTCTCAGATTCGTAAGCAGGTTTTCTCACCTGAGAAAATCATAGAGCAAGTTGTCTTGGAAAACAGTTCTGGGAACATGGAGGAGAAGGCTACTGGAAACAGTCATCATGGATTTATCAAAGATAAATCATGCCTGACCGACCTGATTGCCTACTTTGATTAAACTAGTTATGGTTGTAGATATTTACTTCAACTTTATCAATGTTTTTGACATTGTCTCCTACCCTGTTCTTATATTCAAGTTAGTATGTTATGGTCTGGATTGGGGGGAAGGGAGGGCAACTAGATTGATGAAAATTTAGTTGGATGATCGAGCTCAAGGAACAGTAGTTCGTGGGTCATATTCTACCTGGAGGCCAGTGACAAGAGGAGTACTGAAGAAATCTGTCCTGAAAACTGTTCTGTTGAACATCTTTGTTAATGATCGGGAGGTGGAAACAGAGTGCATTCTTGTCAAGTTTCTAGATGATGCTCTTAAGGACAGGGCTGATATTCAGTGAGACCTGAACAGTCTGGAGTCTTTGGTGTGTAATACGCCTTATTGGGAATGCTCTGTCAGCTACATTTTCCACAAACTTAGATCAATGAGAACAGTTTCTTTTGACTTGGAGGAACTACCTGTACTGGGTTTGGCTGAGATGGAATTAACTTTCCCCATAGCAGCCCTCCCAGTCCTGTGCTTTGCATTGGTAGGTAGAAAGGTGTTGGTTACACATCCGTATTTTGGCTACTGCTGAGAAATGCTGGTAGAGCATCAAGACTGTCTCCCTAATACCCCTCTACACAGAACCCAAAGACCAGTAGGCTGGGAGTGGGCAAGATGCTGGGATGGGACATAGCCAGGACAGTTGACCCAAGCTGACCAAAGATATTGTCCTAGGTTACAATGTAAAATTGTGCCCAAGGTTTGTATTCTATCCCCATGAGCCGTTGGAGCCAGGGTGGGGCAGTGTTTTTCCTTATCTTCTGTTAACGAGCCTAACAATGCCTTGCCACATGACTCATAGATAACTCCCTCCGGGAGTTATCTCTGTTTAATGGGCCATCAAGGACCCACTGCATGACTCATAGAATGAGATCAGCCCATTGGGAGATGCTCCGCCCAGGGGGAGGAGCCAAGCATTCCCACCTGGATAAATCCAGGGTTTGGGACAGCACAGGCAGCTTTTTATCCACTGGACTCCCAGAGGAGACAAGAGCTACCAGACCTTTCTACAGGATCACTGCTTCGACAAGATCATCTCATCTGGACTGCTGCTACCACCCTAACAGGGTGTCAGGTTGTATTCTGACTCTGTCAGTGGTTTTTTGTACTATTACTTTTATTTTACTTTCTTTTATTTCTTTTCTTTTCCTCTTATTAAATTGTGTTTCTGACTTGGAGTCTTTCACTGGTTTTGCTTTCAAACCAGCACATATTTTTGGCGCCCAACGTGGGGCACGAGGTACTGAGGAAAGTCAGAATTACAATTTTGTATTGGGAAAAAAGACATCTTTTCACTATGATGCTCAGCATGTTTACATGTGTCTTGTACCTAGCTCTCTATATCTTTCCGCACATGGGGCAGTATCTGCAGATCTTAATATTGTGGTGTAAACCAGGGTACAGTACTAAAATTGCTTTATTGGTCTATTATGTCTATTGCATGATAACCTCCGAGGCAATGAGCACAATTCGGAATATGTACTCAATTTTGTTGTCTTGTCCCGGTCTAGGATGTTTTGTTTGGGGTCTCAACAATCTCACCCAGCCGCAGTGGGGAGGGGTAAAGAATAATTTTTTCCCGTCTTTCAGGCCTGATACAGCAGTTTTTGAAAATATTGAGTTCTCTTTGGATACCAAGGACAGCATAATTTTGTTATTAGTACTGCTTTCTCTTCTCTGCACAGCCTGCACCATGGTTAAGAACAAAACACTACATGATGTAGTGCAACGTCTTCTTGAGGCAGAGGAGAAAAGAACCAAATGCACAGCAACAGCCTTCGTGTCTACACAGATTATCACAGAGGAGAAAGGAAGCAAAAGCCAGGCAACAGTGTCTGAGTCTACACAGACTGTCACAGAAGAAATAGAAGCCAAAAGCCAGGCAACAGTGTCCGAGTCTACGCAGACTGTCACAGAGGAAATAGAAGCCAAAAGCAAGGCAACAGTGTCCGAATCTACGCAGACTGCCACAGAGGAGAAAGAAGCACCAATCAAAGCCACAACGTCTGTGTCTGTGCAGGTTGTCACAGAGGAGAAAGAAGCCAAAAATGCCAGCATTTCCACACAAACCATCACTGAACTGGAACAGCCTAAACCGGTAGCAGTTGCTCCTGTTCAGAAGAGAAAGCAAAGAGCAAATCAGTCCGCATAGTGACTGATGAGGATGCAGCAGGACCTTCGCACCTTCACACAGCAGAAGAGACAGAGCCAGAGATCATCACTCGCTCTCTGTCCCTGGGTGAGCTGCGTGACCTGCGGAGGGAATTCACCCACCAGACAAATGAATCCGTCCTGACTTGGCTGCTCCGTATCTGGGACGCTGCAGCCAATGACACCATTCTGGATGGAAGTGAGGCCAGGCAACTGGGATCGCTGTCCCGGGATGTGGTCATTGACCAGGGGATCGGGAGAACCCAAGAAACTCTCAGCCTCTGGCGACGACTGCTAACAAGTGTGAAGGACAGATACCTTTGTAAAGAAGATCTCCAGGTGCACCAAGGAAAGTGGAGCACAATAGAACAAGGTATCCGATGCCTGAGGGAATTGGCTGTGCTGGAGATCATTTTCTCAGAGGACGAGAGATTTCCTAAAAGCCCAGATGAAGTCCAGTGCACGTCGCAGATGTGGTTGAGATTCGCACGGCTTGGACCAGAGATGTATTCCCGTTACCTGGCAACGCTGCAATGGAGGGCAGGCGAGGACAGGGTGGGAGTCTTGGTCAATAAACTAAGAATTTATGAAGACACTGTCACTGCCCCATTTCGTACCCATGTCTCATCCGTGGAAACAAGGCTGGCTGAGCAAGTCCGAAGCTTGATTGAAGAGGGCCATCAGAAACTGAAAAAAGAACTTAAGGAAGAAATTTACCACGTCTCGCCAGAACCAACAAGAGTCTCTGCCATTAGGAGCAGGTGTCCCCCAGCCAGGGAGAGAACATACACTCCACGAAGTAACCTCTGGTCTTTTCTTCGGGAGCATGGAGAAGACATGAGGAAGTGGGATGGAAAACCCACCTCCTCCTTAGCAGCCCGGGTACGTGAACTGAAAAGAGAGACCCCTACCACAAGAAGTTCATCTAGAGTCAATGCTGCTCCAGTCTCTCGAGCACAAAACTCCAGACGGGATAGGAATGATGATATGACTGATCCTCTCAAAGGGACCTCAGGAACACATTTACAGGAAGAGAGTAGCGTGTACCATGACCAGGAATAGGGGGGCCCTGCCTCTAGCCAGGTAGAGGAAAGGGATAATCGGATCTATTGGACTGTGTGGATCCGATGGCCTGGTACATCTGACCCACAAAAGTATACAGCTTTGGTTGACACTGGCTCTCAATGTACCCTGATGCCATCAAGGTACGTAGGAACAGAATCCGTCTCTATTTCTGGAGTGACAAGAGGGTCCCAGCAGCTGACTGTAGTGGAGGCCGAAGTGAGTTTAACTGGGAACGGGTGGCAAAAACACCCCATTGTGACTGGCCCAGAGGCCCCATGCATCCTTGGCATAGACTATCTCAGAAATGGATATTTCAAAGACCCAAAAGGATATCGTTGGGCTTTTGGGATAGCTGCTGTGGAGAAAGAAGACATCAGACAACTGAATACCTTGCCTGGTCTCTCAGATGACCCCTCTGCTGTGGGACTGCTGAGAGTTGAAGAACAAGTACCAATCGCCACAGCAACAGTGCACCGTCGGCAATACCGCACCGACAGGGACTCTGTGATTCCTATCCATGAGATGATTCGTAAACTGGAGAGCCAAGGGGTGGTCAGCAAGGCTCGTTCACCTTTCAACAGCCCTATATGGCCAGTGCGTAAGTCCAGTGGAGAATGGAGACTGACTGTGGATTATCGTGGTCTGAATGAAGTCACGCCACCACTGAGCGCTGCTGTACCAGACATGTTAGAGCTTCAGTACGAGCTAGAGTCTAAAGCAGCAAAGTGGTACGCGACCATCGACATTGCCAATGCCTTCTTCTCCATTCCTTTGGCAGCAGAGTGCAGGCCCCAGTTTGCTTTCACCTGGAGGGGTGTGCAGTATACCTGGAACTGACTGCCCCAGGGGTGGAAGCACAGTCCCACAATCTGCCATGGACTGATCCAGACTGCATTGGAAAAAGGCGAGGCTCCTGAACATCTCCAGTATATTGATGACATTATTGTATGGGGGAACACAGAAGGAGAAGTCTTCAAGAAAGGAGAGAAGATTATCCAGATTCTACTGAAAGCTGATTTTGCCATTAAGCGAAGTAAGGTTAAGGGGCCGGCTCGAGAAATCCAGTTCCTGGGAGTCAAGTGGCAAGATGGTCATCGCCAGATACCCACAGAGGTAATCAACAAGATCACCGCAATGTCTCCACCAAGAAGCAAGAAGGAAACACAAGCTTTCCTAGGCGCCATAGGCTTTTGGAGAATGCACATCCCTGACTATAGCCAGATTGTGAGTCCTCTCTACCTGGTTACCCGCAAGAAGAATGATTTCCACTGGGGCCCTGAACAGCAGCAAGCCTTTGCCCAGATCAAACAGGAGATCGCTCATGCGGTAGCCCTTGGCCCAGTGAGGACAGGACCAGATGTGAAGAATGTGCTCTACTCAGCAGCCGGGAACAATGGCCTGTCCTGGAGCCTTTGGCAGAAAGTGCCTGGTGAGACTCGGGGTCGACCACTGGGATTCTGGAGTCGAAGCTACAGAGGGTCCGAAGCCAACTACACTCCCACTGAGAAGGAAATCTCGGCTGCCTATGAAGGAGTTCAAGCCGCCTCAGAAGTAATTGGCACTGAAATACAGCTGCTTCTGGCACCCCAACTGCCGGTGCTGGGGTGGATGTTCAAGGGAAAGGTTCCTTCCACACATCATGCAACCGACACTACTTGGAGCAAATGGATTGCCCTCATTACACAGCGCGCCCGTATTGGAAACCCAAATCGCCCTGGGATTCTGGAAGCTATAACGAACTGGCCTGAAGGTGAGACTTTTGGATTATCCTCTGAAGAAGAAGAGGAGCAAGTCACACGTGCCGTGGAGGCCCCACCATATAACGAGCTACCGGAGACTGAAAAACGATATGCCCTCTTCACTGATGGTTCCTGCCGAATTATAGGCACTGACCGGAAATGGAAAGCTGCAGTATGGAGCCCCACACGACGAGTTGCCCAAGCTACCGAGGGACAAGGTGGATCGAGTCAGATGGCAGAGCTTAAAGCTGTCCAGCTGGCTTTGGATATTGCTGAACGAGAGAAGTGGCCGAGGCTCTATCTCTACACCGACTCATGGATGGTAGCTAATGCCCTGTGGGGATGGCTGAATCGCTGGAAAAAGGCCAACTGGCAGCGCAGAGGGAAACCCATCTGGGCTGCTGAGATTTGGCAGGACATTGCTACCCGAGTAGAGAAGCTGACCGTGAAAGTTCGACACGTAGATGCACACATACCCAAGAGTCGGGCTAATGAGGAGCATCGCAACAATGAGCAGGTAGACAAAGCTGCCAAGGTGAAAGTATCACAGGTGGATCTAGACTGGCAGCACAAGGGAGAATTATTCCTAGCTTGTTGGGCCCATGATGCCTCTGGTCATCAGGGAAGAGATGCAACATACCGATGGGCCCGTGACCGAGGGGTGGACCTTACTATGGACAGCATCTCACAGGTCATCCATGACTGTGAGACCTGCACTGCAATCAAACAGGCCAAGCGGGTGAAGCCTCTGTGGTACGGTGGACGATGGTTGAAGTACAGGTATGGGGAAGCCTGGCAAATTGACTACATCACCCTTCCCCAGACCCGCCAAGGCAAGCGCTACGTGCTGACCATGGTAGAAGCAACCACAGGATGGCTGGAGACCTAACCTGTGCCTCATGCTACTGCCCGGAATACCATCCTGGGCCTTGAAAAGCAAGTCCTGTGGAGACACGGCACCCCAGAGAGAATCGAGTCCGACAACGGGACACATTTTAAGAATGGCTTTATAAACACCTGGGCCAAAGAACATGGTATTGAATGGATATATCACATCCCTTACCATGCACCAGCTGCCAGGAAAGTTGAACGGTGCACTGGACTATTAAAGACTACCCTGAAGGCACTTGGCGGAGGGACCTTCAAGAATTGGGACATAAACTTAGCCAAAGCCACCTGGATGGTCAACACCCGAGGCTCCATCAATCGAGCTGGTCCTGCCCAGTCTGAACCCTTGCACACAGTGGATGGAGATAAAGTCCCTGTGGTAAACATGAAAGGGATTTTAGGAAAGACTGTTTGGATTAATCCCACCTCAGGCAAAGGCAGACCCATCCGTGGGATTGTTTTTGCTCAAGGACCTGGTTATACTTGGTGGGTAATGCAAAAAGATGGAGAAACCCGGTTGTGTACCACAAGGAGACCTAATTTTAAGTGAGAACTAGAATTAGTGTGTAAGGTTTCGATCTGTGTATATATGTATGTATCTGTGAGAATGTATGATGTAGATGGTGATAGAATAAGGGGTGGATTATGTCCTAGGTTACAATGTAAAATTGTGCCCAAGGTTTGTATTCTATCCCCATGAGCCGTTGGAGCCAGGGTGGGGCAGTGTTTTTCCTTATCTTCTGTTAACGAGCCTAACAATGCCTTGCCACATGACTCATAGATAACTCCCTCCGGGAGTTATCTCTGTTTAATGGGCCATCAAGGACCCACTGCATGACTCATAGAATGAGATCAGCCCATTGGGAGATGCTCCGCCCAGGGGGAGGAGCCAAGCATTCCCACCTGGATAAATCCAGGGTTTGGGACAGCACAGGCAGCTTTTTATCCACTGGACTCCCAGAGGAGACAAGAGCTACCAGACCTTTCTACAGGATCACTGCTTCGACAAGATCATCTCATCTGGACTGCTGCTACCACCCTAACAGGGTGTCAGGTTGTATTCTGACTCTGTCAGTGGTTTTTTGTACTATTACTTTTATTTTACTTTCTTTTATTTCTTTTCTTTTCCTCTTATTAAATTGTGTTTCTGACTTGGAGTCTTTCACTGGTTTTGCTTTCAAACCAGCACAGATATATTCCATACCATATGAAATCATGCTTGGCAGTAAACTCTAAGAGAAAGAAGGATGGGAGGAGACATTTCTTATTATGGTGTTTCTCTTACAGAGCAACCACTACACATACTGAAGCCTTATTTTCCAGGAAATGGCTGGACATAACCTGCTGATGGGAAGTTGAGAATAAATCTTTTTCACACAATCACAGAATCATGGAATCATCAAAGTTGAAAGAGACCTTTAAGATCATTTTGTCCAACTGTCAACCAAACACCATCATAATCACCCCTAAACTATATCCGCAAGTGTTGATGCCTTGGGAAGGCTGACCTGAAACAGAGGCTAGACAGAGCTAGAGAATAAAGTTGGTATTTATTAAAAGGTTTCCAGGATCCACCCCAGGCATTACAGGTGCCTGAACAAGGCTGTGCCCAGGGTGGGCTGAGAATGGTCATAAAATGGCTTACCGGTCACGAGATTTTACATTTTTATAAGTTTGGGTCCATTTGCATATTGGGGTTTAATTGTCCAATTACAGCTTCAGGTTGTGAGGTCCCATCCTTCTTGTTCCTCGCCTCAGTTCACTGTTGTTTATGCTTTTGGGCTGAAAGTTGTCCTTGGTCCTCAGCAGGAGAAGGGATTTGTTTTGTCTACCTGCTCTGTGAAGAGAGCTTACTGGCATTTAATATGAGGCTCAGAACTACATCCCTAGGCAGCACAGAATCTGAAAATATGAAAGCTAAAATCTAAGGTATCAGTGTCACATCCAGATGCTTCTTGAACACTTCCAGAGACCACTTCCCTGGGCAACTTATTCCAATGCCTTACCACTCTTTCAGTGAAAATTCTTTTTCTAATATCTTTTCTTCAGACTAAACAACCCCCCTTCCCTCAACCACTCCTCAAAAGACATCTTTTCTAGACCCTTCACCAATTTTCACCCTCTAGCACTTCAATATCCTTTTCTGAGTGGTGCTAACAAGGCAGATACCCTGGTGTGAGTATGTTACAGACCACCCAACCAGGATGAAGAAGCAGATGAAGTATAAGTGTCTGGCTTACATTTCACAACCACCAGCTCTTGTTCTTGTGGGAGACTTTAACTCACCAGATGTCTGCTGGGAACTCAAGTCAGCAGAAAGGAGACAGTCTAGGATGTTCCTGGAGTGTCTGGAAGAGAACTTCCTGACACAGCTGGTGAGTTAGCCTACCAGGGGTGGGCCCCACTAGACCTGTTGTTTACAGAGAAGGGCTGGTGGGAGATGTGATGGTTGGAGCTCATCTTGAGCACAGTGACCAGAAAATTATAGTTTTCAATTCTCAGTGAAGTAACGAAGGGGGTCAAAAAAACCTCTACCTTGGATTTCCATAGGGCAGACTTTGGCCTCTTCATGACTGTTTCAGAGAGTCCCTTGCAAAACAGTCCTTAATAACAAAGGGCTCCAGGAAGACTGGACATACTCTAAGAAGGAAATCCTAAAGGCACAGGAGCAGCCTATCCCCATGTGCTGTAAGATGAGCCAGTGGGGAAGAAGACTAGCCTGGCTAAACAGGAAGCTTTTTCTGGAATTCAGGGGGAAAAAAGGAGAGTTTATGACCTTTGGAAGAAGGGGCAAGCAACTCAGGAAGAGTACAAGGATGTCATTAGAGTACAAGGATGCTGTTAGGTCATGCAGAGAGAAAATTAGAAAGCTCAGATAAAACTCAACCTGGACACTGCTGTGAAAGATAATAAAAAGTGTTTTAATGAATAAATTATTAACAAAAAGAGGGCCAAGGAGAATCTCCATCCTTTTTGGGATGCAGAAGAGAACATTTTAACCAAGAATGAGGAAAAGGTGAGGTACTTAATGCCTTTTTTGCCTCCATCCTTAACAGTAAGACCAGTTGTCCTGAGGGCAACCAGCCCCCTGAGCTGGTAGACAGGGATGGGGAACAGAATAGACCCTCTGCAATCCAGGAGGAGATAGTTACTGACCTGCTGACCCACTTAGGACACTCACAAGTCTATGGGGCTAGATGGGATTCACCCAAGGGCACAGAGGGAACTGGCAGAAGAGCTTGCCAAGCTGCTCTCCCTCATTTATCAGTAGTCCTGGCTAACTGGGGAGGTCCCAGATGACTGAATCTCGGATCCTGGGCTTGATAGCCTTCCGAGATTGCGGATGTTTCTTTTTCTTCCCAGCCCCGTGCCAGAAGAAGGAGTCAGGATGCGTCCATTTAGGTTTCTCAAGGTTGTTTATTTCTTCTTATCTAGTACATTTTGTTCTCACTCAGCTTGGGTGCTAGCTACACCGCTGCCCAAGGCTGTCTGCCCCGCTCATGGGCGGTCGTAATCTTTTATACTATGTACTACGTGCTAGTTGTTTTTACTATTATACCAATACCTATCTCTTTTATTAAACAGTGCACTTTCACCCTAAACCAATCCAAAAGTGCCACCACCACAGCAGAAGATGGAGGGCAAGAAGAAGAAGCAGAAGGACAGGGACACGCCCAAATTCCTCCATCTTGCCTCCTTGAACCTCCATTAGATCCCTAAATTCTATTTTCTACACCCGGTGATAAAATAATACTGTTCTAATTGGACTCTCGTGGTTGGTCTCTGGACCCTTGCCAGGGTCTTGGATCACCCAGGGAACTCAGAGAGATGTCCTGGGTTCCGACAACTGAAGATTGGCCAATGTGATGCCCATCTAAAAGAAGGGTTGGAAGGAGGATCTAGGGAACTGCAGGCCTGTCAGCCTGACCTTGGTGCCCAGGAAGGTTATGGAACAGATCATTCTGAATTCTGAGTGCCATCATGCAGAACATACAGGACAACCAGGAGATCAAGCCCAGCCAGCATGGCTTTATGAGAGGCAGGTCCTGCATGATGAATCTGATCTACTTTTATCACCAAGTGACCCACCTAGTAGATGAAGGAAAGGCTGTGGATGTGTCTACCTGGACTTCAGTAAAGCCTTCAATATTATCTCCCACATCGTTCTCCTGGAAAAGCTGGCAGACCACAGCTTAGACAGGTGTATTCTTTGCTGGCTAAAACACTGGCTGGATGGCCAGGCCCAGAGAGTGGTAGTGAATGGTGCAACATCCAGTGGGCAGCCAGTCCTCAGTGGCATTCCCCAGGGCTCAGTATTGGGGCCAGTCCTGTTTAATATATTTATGGATGATCTGGACAAGGGGATCAAGTGCACCCTCAGTAAGTCTGAAGATGACACCAAGTTGGGTGGGAGTGTTGATCTGCTGTAAGGTAGGAAGGCTCTGCAGCAGGATCTGAACATATTGGATTGTAGGGCTGAGGCCAATTATATGAGGTTCAACAAGACCAAGTGCCAAGTTCTGCACTGTTGGAACCCTGGAGGCTGAAAATTTCAGGCTTTCTGTGTTAAAAGGTGCTGACCCTCAAGCAAGCACCACATTTGACTTGAGACCTTGGGACAGGCTCCCTAGATTGAGTAATAGCACAGGGGTTGTGGATGTGTAGTTTGAATAGTATTGTGTGGTCTCTGAGGGTAAAAACCTTAGATTTAAGATTTTTGTATATAGTAATACATGTGGGTTAAGATGGAGGATTCTGGGCCTTGTCTGAGTCCTTCTTCACCTTCTTCTTCCTTCTTCTTCATGGGTTTAGGTGGTTTTCTGTAATTGGGTGGAAAAGGTCCACATTGCAGGCCTCGGGTGGTCATTATTGAGTCAAAAGCATAAATAATATAGGTACCACCTTGGTATTGGGTAATTATCCCTTAAATAACCTTGGAAAGAGTTAGAGGCACTCCATTTTACCTCATTTTTCTAGCTTGCTAGTTGGAGCTCACTGCTCGTGACTCTGTACATAGATAAGATATAACAAACAACCAAGTACAAACTCGATCCTTCGTTTCCCGTGTCTCTATCCCGACCTTGGCAGAGAGAAAAGAAGCCAAAAACCGTCACATGCACTTCTGTCACAACAACCCCATGCAGCACTACAGGCTTGGGAAAATCTGTTCAGATTTCCCCAAGAAATCCCAGACATTTACAGTGCCTGGAAATCTGCCTGAACATGAGCCAGCGTGTGCCCAGGTGGGTAAGAAGGCCAATGGCATCCTGGCTTGTATCAGGAATAGTGTGGCCAGCAGGACTAAGGAGGTGATTGTCCCTCTGTACTAGGCACTGGTGAGGCCACTTGTGAGTACTGTGTACAGCTCTGAGCCCCTCAATTTAGGAAGGACATTAAGGTCCTAGAGTGAGTCCAGAGAAGGGCAACAAAACTGGTGAAGGGTCTAGAGAGTAAGTCATGAGGAGTGGCTGAGGGAGCTTGGGGCTAAGTCTGGAGAAAAGGAGGCTCAGGAGACCTTATTGCTTTCTACAACTACCTGAAAGGAGGTTTTAGTAAGATGAGGGTCAGCCTCTCCTCCCAGGCAAATACTGATAGGACAAGAGCCTCAAGCTGCACCAGGGGAGGTTCAGGTTGGAATTTTTTCACTGAAAGGGTGGTTAAGCACTGAAACAGGCTGTCCAGGGAAGTGGTGGAGTCACCATCCCTGGAAGTGTTCGAGAAACATATGGACGTGGCACTTAGTGCTATGGTTTAGTTGGCATGGTGTTGATTGGTCAAAGGTTGGACTCAATGACCTTGGAGTTCTTTTCCAGCCTTAATGATTCTTTGTTTCTATAATTAGAATTTCTTTCCATATGATCAAATTGAATGATAAAGCCATTCAATCAAGAGAGCTTGTGCCTTTCTGTTCTAAAAGTGAGGGTATAAATATATCCTTCTTACTCATATGTTTCTTTAGGGTACCCAGAAATTTAAGCATTAAGTGTTTAAAGAAAAACTTCAGAATAGTATTATGATGGGTTGTCCTGGTTTCAGATGGAATAGAATTAATTTCTTCTCAGTAGCTGGTACAGTGCTGTGTTTTGGATTCAGTACGGGAATAATGCTGATATAACACATGGATGTTTTGGTTGTTGCTGAGCAGTGCTTGTCCTGAGTCAAGGGCTTTTCAGTGTCATGCTCTGCTGGGGAGGAGCTTCACAAGAAGCTGGGAGGGAGCAAAGCTGGGACAGGTGACCTGAACTGGCCAAAGGGATATTCTGTACCACAGAACATCATGCTCAGTATATAAACTGGGGAGAGTTAGCCAGAAGAGGCCGATTGCTGCTCAGGGACAGGCTGGCATCGGTCAGTGGATGATGAATATTACTTGTTTTTTCTTGCATTTTATTCTTCTCTCCTTTTCATTACTACTATTACTATTGTTGTTGTTATTAGCATCAGTATTATTGGTATTAATACTATATTTTACTTTGTTTCAATTATTAAACTGTCCTTATCTCAACCCATGAGTTTTTACTTTTTTCTGATTCTCCTCCTCATCCCACAGGGGGAGAAGGGAGTGAGTGAGTGGCTGCATGGTACTTAGTTGACCACTGGAGTTAAACTATGAGAGAGGCATACATGGTTCAAACCAATCAATGGGGGAAAGGGATACCAACAGGATTGCAGTAGGAAAGTCAAGTGTTGGTATGGCATCACCTGAGGGTGGTAATCCTAGTGGGAATTTAGGGACAGGTGTTCAGATACACCTAGACAGGCTGGGGGAATGGGCTCATGGGAACCTCATATAATTCAACAAGCTGTTGAACTGCAATGCTACAGGCTTGAGGAAGAGTATCTGGAAAGCTGCTTGGTGGAAAAGGACCTGGGGGTACTAGTCGACAGTCAACTGAACATGAACCAGCATGTGCCCAAGTGGCCAAGAAAGTCAACGGCATCCAGGTCTGTATCAGAAATAGTGGCCAGCAGGACTAGGGAAGTGATCAACCCCCTGTGCTTGGACCTGCTGAGGATGTACCTTGAATCCTATGTTAACTTTTAGGTTCCTCACTCCAAGAAAGACACTGAAGTGCTGGAGGGAGTCCAGAGAAGGGCAATGAAGCTGCTGAAAGGCCTGGAGCACGAGTCTTACGAGGAGTGACTGAGGGAACCAGGGATTTTTAGTTTGGAGAAAAGGAGGCTCAGGGGAGATTTTATGGGACCAGGTGGGATCCATCCCAAGGTGATGAGGGAGCTGGCAGATGAGCTTGCGAAGCTGCTCTCCATCATTTACCAACAGTCCTGGCTCACTGGTGAGGTTGCAGATGACTGGAAGCTGGCCAATGCGACTTTCGTTCATAAGAAGGGTAGGAAGGAGGATCCTGGAAATTATAGACCAGTTAGTCTGACCTCAGTACCCAGTAAGGTGATGAAACAGTTTATATTGTCATCATGCAGCACTTACAGGATGTCCAGAGTATCAGACCTAGCCAGCATGGGTTTAGGAGGCATAGGTCGTGTTTGACCGACCTGATCTCCTTTTATGACCAGGTGACCCGCCTGGTGGATGCAGGAAAGGCTGTGGATGTTGTCTATTTGGACTTCAGCAAGGCCTTTGACACTGTCTCCTACAGTATACTCCTGGAAAAGCTGGCAGCCCACAGCTTGGACAGGAGCACTCTTTGCTGGGTTAAGAACTGGCTGGATGGCCGGGCCCAAAGAGTGGTGGTGAATGGTGCTGCATCCAGCTGGCCATCAGTCACTAGTGGTGTTTCTCAGGGGTCTGTGCTGCGGCCAGCTCTGTTTAATATTTTTATTGATGACATGGATGAGGGTATTGAGTCTTTCATTAGTAAATTTGCAGATGACACTAAGCTAGAAGCATGTATCAATCTGTTGGAAGGTAGGAGGGCTCTGCAGAGAGATCTGGAACAGTTGGATGGATGGGCAGAGTCCAATAAGATGAAGTTTAATAAGTCTGTGGAAGATCAGACAGCTACAGAAGCTGAATTGGACAGCACCACCGACCTTCTGGCCCTGTTACAGTGGAAGCCATGGGAGAGATAAACTCAAGGCAAGAACAGAAGTGAAGACATCATGTCTGGTCACTCTGACCCTCTGATGCTGACTGCTTTGACGAAAGAGATGAAAAAGGACATTACTAGCATAAGAATAATAATCAGAAGATTGTGTTTCTAAAGGGGACTGGGACAAAGGGGTTGGTGTGGAAAATTTTGTATGAACGTAGTGACCTATAAATACTAGTAACCCAGTGTAGTAAACTGGCTTTGCTTTGCTGGAATAAGCGGAGTCGGTGTCTTCAATCCCTGCATAAGTCCAAGTGCTGAGTCCTGCATTTTGGCCACAATAACCCCCTGCAATGCTATAGGCTGGAGACAGTGTGGCTGGACAGTGCCCAGGCAGAAAGGGACCTGGGAGTACTAGTTGACAGCCGACTGAACATGAGCCAGCAGTGTGCCCTGGTGGCCAAGAAGGCCAATGGCATCCTGGTCTGTATCAGGAATAGTGTGGCCAGCAGGACCAGGGAAATCATTCTTCCCCTGTACTTGGCACTGGTGAGGCCGCACCTTGAGTAATGTGTCCAGTTCTGGGCCTCTCAGTTTAGGAAGGATATTGAGACTCTTGAGTGTGTCCAGAGGAGCACAACAAGGCTGGTGAGGGGCTTAGAACACAAGCCCTATGAGGAATGGCTGAGGGAGCTGGGGTTGTTTAGCTGGGAGAAAAGGAGACTCAGAGGTGACCTTATCACTCTCAACAACTACCTGAAGGGTGGTTGTAGTCAGCTGGGGGTTGGTCTCTTTCTCCAAGCAGCAACTGACAGAACGAGAGGACACAGTCTTAAGCTGCACCAAGGGAAATTTAGGCTGGATATTAGGAAAAGTTTTTTACTTAAAGAGTGATAAAATACTGGTATCGTCTCCTCGGGGAGATGGTGGAGTCACCATCCCTGGATGTGTTTAAAAAAAGATTGAATGTGGCACTCGGTGCCATGATTTAGTTGAGGTGTTAGGGCATGGGTTGGACTTGATGATCTTAAAGGTCTCTTCCAACCTAGTCATTCTGTGTGTGTGTGTTTAATGCTAGTTTGCTCTGTATAAAGAAGGAACATAAAAACAGCACATGATGGAGTAAAAGTGGGGAAGCACCTATCAGCTTGAGTCTCGATACAGACAGGCCTATGTAGCATGATGTACACCCAAAGAGAGATCTATCTGATGCCATCACCTTGGGGGTCCTGATATCAGGAGTGTAAGACAGCATCTAATTCAATTACTATAATTGGATCCATATAGATTCTGGTTTTGTGTCTTTAAACAACTTCTTTTGCTGACATCCTGGATGCAGTTTGTTGTTTCCTTGAGTCCTTGTTGTTTGCCCAATAGATAAACAGAACAGCAAATAACCTGAGGATAAAACACAAGTCTTCTAGACAGTAGTACTAGGGCCAAGAAAGGGGCTTCCATCAGCTGATCTATTGCTCATTTTTTAGTAATACTTATCCCACTGTACACTACAACAGACTTAGACTTCACTAAATCAAAATTAGAGCCTACAAGAAAAAAAGACTAGTGTTGTATAACAGTTAGTTTGCCTGTGTCAACAACTGTATGTAGCCTCTATAAGAACTAGCTAGTTATACCAATTCATTTACTTGAGTTAGTGAAACTATTACTCTAAAATGCATTCCAAACCCTGTGTGTGGTCAGAGCAATGCAGCAGAGGGCCAAGTAAACAATTGAAGATCTTGCTAAATGAACATACAAATAAAAGACTCCTGTAGAAACACGTCATAGTGGTTTGACACTGGCCCAACATCAGACACCCGTGAGAGTCACTCGCTCACCCTCCCCTGCTACAGCTGGGCAGAGGAGGGAAAAAAACTAACACTTCATGAGGGAGCTAAGAACCAGGAGAAATATTTCAAGGGCAAAACAAGATAAGCTTGAGTTGCAAAGTGAATTTTATTACTAACAGAATCAGAGGAGGATAATGAGAAGTAAAATAAGCCCTAAAAACACCTTTCCCCTCCCCCAGCCCCTCCTTCCTTCCCACCAACAGTGCAAGGAGACAGGGTGTGGGGGTTTTGGTCAGTTCATCACCGAGATTTTCTTCTGCTGCTCTGGGAGAGGAGTCCTTCCCCTGTGAGACCGTGGGGTCCCTTCCACAGAAGACAGATCTCCGTGAACTTCTTCGACGTGGTTCCACTCTTACAAGCAGCAGCCATACCACACCTGCTGCAACGTGAACTCCTCCCACAGGCAGACAGTCCTCCCAAAACTGCTGCAATGTGGGTCCCTCTTTCCACAGGGTTCAGTCTTCCAAGGACAGGCTGCTCCAGCTTGGAAGCAAGGGCCCCCTCTCTCCATCGGGTCTTCCACTGAACCACAGCCTCCTCCAGCCATCCACCAGCTCTGGCATGGGCACCTCCCCCACAGACTGTGGATGGATCTCTGCATTCCCCTTGGACCCATGGGCTGCAGGGGTACAGCCTGCTTCACCATGGTCTTTACCACAGCCTGCAGAGGAATCTTGGCTCCAGCACCTGGAGCACCTTCTGCCCCTCCTTCTCCACTGACCTTGGTGTTGCCATATTGTTTTCCCTAACATGTTCTCACCTCCTCCTCTTCTCTGACTAGGAGCAAAAACCTGTGACTTTGTTTTGATTTTTTCTTAAATATGTCATCACAGAAGCGTTACCAACCTTTCTCATTGGCCCAGTTTTGGCCAGCAGCATGTCCATCTTCAGAGCCATCAAGGATTGGCTCTGCTGGTCATGGTGGAAGTTTCTAGCAGCTTCCCACAGGAGCCATCTTTGTGGCCCCCCTGCTTTCAAAAACCAGGCTGTGCCAAACCAATACACACATTTATATTGACATTTGAGGTACAGACTCTCCCTTGAAATAGCTCAGCTACAGAGTACATGTTTATGGACAGAGTTGCTATAGAAGCAGCAAGTTTGAAAAGTTTGGTAGAAATTTTGGATTGCAGAGGCTCTGACACCAGACTTGTTCTGGGAATACCATTTGTAAGTAAGATTCTAAAATGGAAGGTTTTTAAAGATCTTCCTATTTCTCAGTATTTGGTAATTTCATAAAACATTCACTTAATAAAAAGAACTTGAGTTTAGCAGTATATGAAATACCTGCCAAAACCTGACTTACAAGTGCTTGGCTCCTGACTGTAATCAAGCTTTTTGTTGAAAGTAGTCTCATCCCACCCACTGTGCCTGAAGGTCTCCTTTTGTTCTCTTTATTGAATGTTTTTCACTCCCTTACAGATCTAGCTTTAAAAAAATAGTTTAAAAATTTTGTGAATTTAAACTAAAAAAGTCTTTAAAAAGAAAAAAAGAAAGTTTCTCAGTGACCATACAACCCAAAGTTCATATGTAAGCAATCGTTAGTTGGGGGGGGAACACCAAACAATGTTTTTATGAAACCAAAATGTAACATTTAAATCCTCTTAGAAGAAGTAGACAGCCAGTGTTTTCATTGATGCCATCCAGATCTGCAATACTGATGTAATATCAATTTATTGCTATTTATGTTAAAAGCAGATTTAAGAGCTATACCAGGAATATAGCAGAAGTATAATTGTGATTTCCAATATTCATAGAATAAGACATAGTCATATCTAATAACAATAGCAGTTTCTACTAGAAATCTATCACTTACTGTAAACATTGTATTTGTGCAATTTATTTTTCGTACTTTAATTCCCAAAATCATAAAAGGCAAATTTAGTAGCATAAAACACATCCAGTTTCATGTTTGGCAATGAGAACCTTCTTCATAGACAACAAAAAACCTAGCAGCACATTTTCAAAATTATTACAAGCATTTCTGGATTACTCTCCCTCCAAATACCCTCCATGCTCAAAACACCAAAAATAAAGTGCAATACCCATAAAAATGTGTCAAGAAAATAGCCACATTCTTTTCTTTGTAATAAAAAATTAGTACTTTGCCTCAGTCTTAACAGTGCTAAATTGCGTCCATCATTTTGGGTTCTTCATCTTTTTGTAGCATTGAATTTAAATTGCAGACACTTCTGTTTATGCAACCTTGTAGATCATTTGCATTCTGCAACAAATGAAGAATTGAAAGCTTAATCTCAATACATACACTTACAGAGAATTAAGTCAAGCTTTTTGTCTGTGTTAGGATGAGATAATTTTGTAATAAAATGTAATTTCTTAAATAATACCCTAGACAGCATTATCATAATGTGAATATCAGAAGCTTCTTTAAATTTAGCTAGCATACTATGACCTTATTGTGCATTTTCTTAGGGTTCAGTTACCAGATCTTACCAAACAGGTACCTTGAGTAAATTTATTTTAAAGTACTTTAAATTGTCTCCTTCTCTAACATTCAGCTTTTAAAAGCTTCTAAAATTTTCTTTTCAGCCCAAGATGTGATCATCACTAACACTGAAACCAAACACCCCAGTGTTCCAAGATAAAGATAAAAACAAGGGCAAAATATCATAACAGTGTAAATTTTCCTTAGATTTGATTACCTGCATATTTCCATTAATGGGATTAGTAATTTGCAGTTGAAAGCTCATTTCACCTCCTGTGATACAAAGTATATTTAATTCTAGTACCTGAAGAGGTTAATGATGCAGTTTTCTATTTAGCACAATTATTCAAGGGCACTGAACTTTTGATGCTAAATTGTGAGAGCTTTCAGAAACAATCTCTCTCCCGTGTTGTTAATAGTGCACACTAGAA